>CM038214.1:114167101-114237201 GCA_021442155.1 Cymbidium sinense
ACGTTCCCATCGTTACTACAATGGCGGAAGAGTTTAGCAAACATCATGAGACAGAGATAGAGAGGATGTTGAGGGAAGGATGCAACATGGGGGGAAGAAGAGAGAGAGAGAGAGAGAGAGAGAGAGAGAGAGAGGTGTTGACGAGGTGATGAGCGAGAAAAGTTATTTCCTTTCTTGAGAGAGTTAATGGTGAGAGAATCTGTTAAGAAGACAATTATCTTATAATTTATTGAAAAATAAAACAATTAATTCCATGACATTCAATTCTCATCTATTTATATATTTGATATTGAATTTTTATATTTATCTATAAAATATTTTAATATTTAAATTACATTAAAAATATATGAATAAATACATTTGAGTTCAATGAATGAATACATACAATTAATAAAAGTTCAATGAATGAATTAATAATAATTTTAAATAATTTAAATTTAATAAAATTATATGAATAAATATAAAATTTTAGTTGATAGATAAATAAAAAAGCCAAAAAATTCAATGAAATAAAAGAAAATATTCTAAAAAAAAGCTTATTTTAAATTTATTTTTTAAATACTAAGCAAATAATTCATGAGAGTAAGAGCAAGCACTCTTTAGAAAAAGTGGAATCTTTTCAAATATTAAAGTAATCAACTGCCATTAATTACCTTACTTTTCTTCAGAAGTTCATTAAGTATTCTAACCATATTATTAAGTATCACAACCATTTTATTTATAGAAATTAGATATTTTTAATTATTTTTTATTTGATAAAGATCTTTTAGTCAAGGATTTGATGTTCTGATTTGGAAAGAAAATCATTTTTTCCCAATATAGAATTTATTTCATAAATGATAGCTAATGTTCTTTAATTTATGTTTTAAATTTCTTTTTTAATGTTAATTGAAAAGAATTATATGTTAGAAATTTTAAGAGACGTTTCATAATTCCATCTTATATATTTGTTAACAATATATGATTACAGTTTATGAATGTAAATACATAATGATAAAGCATGCATTTTATGCTAGCCTTAGTTTAGAATTAGTATCTTATGTTATAATTGTTGTGTTTGTCATATTAAATGATTAATTAATTAATATATATAAATATACATAATATTTAAAATATTGTAAAAGTAATTCCTTTTTCATTAAAAAAATTTCGTATATTTAAATGAGGCAGATTATTGAAATTGATATTATAATTTTTTTATAGTGATAATAGAATATCCTATTTATTAGCAGATAATTAAATAAAACAATTAGTTGAAAAAAAATTCCCATCAAAACAATTATTCTGCTAAGCTGCCTAACATTTTATTTTGAAGTGTTTTATTCAATTTTTATATAATAGAGTTTTTTGTTTCATTATTAAACCAACAACGTAAAATAATTTATATTGATCAAAAGAATCACATGCAAATAACTCAAACGTAACGTAACTTATGTTCACGTAAATATATGATTTTATACATAATTGCATATATAATTATATAAATTTATGTCCTTAAATGGAAAGTTATTATGCGCATGTGGATTTCATATATATGGACAGTTAATTATGATTATATACATAATCGTGTATATAATTATATATAAATTCTGAATAACTGTTCGCATATATTCACAAACTTTTATCCGCATATAATCATTTTCTCCCTTAAATGAGGCATTGAGGATATTTACGATAGAGGGCAGCATGCGGGAATTGGTGCTAGCTTTCAAAGAGAGGGAAGAGATGAAAATTTTTTATGTAATAGTTATTAAAATAAAGGGAAATTTACATACATAGCATACAATTCTTATTCATTTACATATCTCACACTTAAAATTTGATATTTACAAAAATTATATATATTTTTCTATGACTAAAGTGCTGCATTTCGCTCTAAAAAAACAATGATTGTACTATTTTTGATGTAATAATAAAGATTTGGGCCCTATTTAAGAAAACATGAAAATATATAAGAATTATGTGCTATGTATATAAATGCTCCTAAATTAAATTAGTTAGAAAGAATTTTGATAGTCTCAATATTGACAAGAAAGAGAAAAAAAAAGGCATCCAAAAGTAGGTAGGTAAATTAAAGAAGGTAGAGAGATATGAATAAATGTTTTGAAATATATTTTAAAAAATAAAATCAACATTTCATATGAAAATCAAGAAAAGAGATGAGAGATTAAAGATTTAAAACTCAATTTAAAACACAATATTAATGATGATGATGAAAGTTGATATGTCATGAAAATTTTATTTGTAATATCAGATTTATATTAGTGAAATCATTTCAATTAATTTGAGTCACATGATTTATTTTCCTTTTTGAAATTTATAAATACAAAAGTTTGTCCCCTATGAGCCACTTTTATCTTATGTCCATACAAGTTTTGATTTAATACAAAATGATAAACACTCTCTCTAATATTATAACTTTTTTATAACTAAATAATAGTATTGTTTAAATATTGTCTAAATTAATCTTGGGCAACCATTATAAACTAACTTTACAGTAAAATTAGTTAAATCTAAGTTGAATATTAAGATTGTTACAAATAATGGCAAAAAATTGGTTGAAAGTACTATTGAAATAATTAAAATAATCTCTATTTTGCTTTCTATTCAATGGTGAAAAGCAAAGAACCAAATCATAATTCTATTTCTTTTTTAGATGTAGCTTACTTTATATTCAATTTTTAATTAATATTTAGGCTTTTTCTTGATTTTTTTTGTAAGGTCCCTTTGCTTTTGGCTAATATTACTTTTACCCATTCACTTTGCCACTTTAACAACAGTGAACACTATTGTAATTTGATGCTAACAACCTTCACAGTTGCTATTAAAATCTCTATCAAGATCAAACAATACTTATGGTCACTACAATTTTATGGATTGCATTTTTTGTTATAATTGTTCTAAGTTTGTGCATATTTTGGATTTACGAGTAAAATGGCCACATATTCCTTAAAAAAAATAAAAGTAGTCTTAGAGGTGATTTTGTTAAGTATATTAAGCTATGATTCAAAGGCAATTTAACAAACAAAATCTCAAAATATCAAAATAGTGAATAATAATCTAAACATCTTTTATATTACGTATAAGAGTAAGAGGTTTTCATACAAATTTTATCTACATTATAATGAAAGATATCTAGCAATTCATGGACTATCTATCTTAGCAAACTCACAAAACCAAGTACAAATTAAGTATTAATTTATAATAAAATAAAGTAGTTTAAAAAATATTGATGCATTTGATCGAAGATGAAATTTAAAAATTTTATGAAATCATATATAGCATTACTGGGTTTAAAGTAATTTACCATCAAATTGATTTATGGAGACATTAGGAAACCTTATGAATTTTTATCTTAATAGAAATACAATTTTCATATAATTTGAACATGTTTTCCTTTTTTTTTGAAAATTTATCTTAAGCAAAATATAAAAAATTTAATTGAAAGTTATCACCTATAATGACTTTTTTATATGGAATGCTAGTGGGAGTGGGACCAAGAGGTGACAACTACTGATAGGAGTGAGATGGTGATTGATGAAGAGAGGGTGAGATCAATTAGGACAACAAAGGACATGAGCAGAGGCGGATCAAGGCACAGTCTCATCCTGAAATTTATAGTTTCTTTTATATGAGAGAGTAAAAATAGTCATTTATCCCACCTAAAAATTATTTTTATCATTTATTTTTATCCTAATATAAATTTGTCCTTCAAAGAATTGATTATGGTTTCGCTCTTGAGCATGGACAATGATGAAAATGACTATAGCTTACATGTTCAAATTCAATAGGCATTATTTGGAATTAATTTTATTTTTTATTTTATATTTACTTCATTTATTTTATTTTATTTTATTTATATTTGTTTATTTAAAATAAAACATATTTAATTGTGCTAGAAATAATTCAAAGGTTATTTTGAATGTTTTTAAAAGTAATGTGTTCTAATTTTAAAAATAAAAACTAAAAACACTTTAGAAACACATCAAATAAATATATTTTAAAATAACATAAAATTTTTAAAAAATACACAAGAAAGTTATCCCAAAAAAATTCTGAATTTATAATTAGCATCAATTCCAACATCAATTTTAAGTACAACATATCAATGGGTAACTACATCACTCTAAACCACCACTAACCATTGCTAGATAAGAAAATTAGCGATTTAAATCATTATTAGTAGTAAGTGTTTTGTTTATGCCTTCCAACAACATTTTTATTTTTTTAATTTAAAAAATTCTTTATTTCTCAATTATAAAAAAAAGCTATAATAATATTAGTAATAATTTTTAACTATATATTTTTTTACCTTTATAACATTAGTGTTTTAATAAAATCAATATAATTTTCTAGATTATCCTCCACTCTAACTTTACAATCTTATTTTTATTTTGAACAATCCAAAAAAACATATTAAAATTTATTAAAGGTATGATCAATCAGGCATGGAACTCATGCTAACTTTAATATTCTTTTTTTTTTAATTATTTCAAACATTTAGATATATTGCATCAAGATGTGTTAATCGAAAAAGATAAAATATTGAATTGTTTTAGCAATGAATAACATTCCACAAATAATCAAAGAGGTTAAATAAAAAGAGTGTGGATAATGAAACTTTTTTGCTCAGAATCAAAACCTAAAGTTGGCTTGTTGCAAATAGCCTTGGTGATGAGTATAGTTAGTGAGAAATTTTAAAGTTACAAGGTTTGACCATAAGGTAGAAAGTAAGATAAAATTGAAAGGTTGTATAGTCACTCGAAAAAAAAAACTATAAATTCTTCATAAAATGCTAATCACACCCTTTCTTTGTCTCCTTGTGGTCACCTTCCGCCTTAGCTCTCTTATGCAATACTCATATAAGAACCTCCTAAATACTTCAAATGAATTTTTATCAAATATATTTTATGAAAAACTAATAAAACTGAACTTATGAAAATTCAGAATTAACAAATTAATGTCACTGAACGGAGAAATACAGTCTTTAAATAAGAACAAAATTGAATTTCAAAATACATTAAACTAAGCTAACATTAAATTTAAAATGAACCAACCCAAAGAAAAATGGATATATTAAGATCTCATTTCTGCATTCACCAAAATAATCATACTCGCAATCATGTATTTAGCTTTTCAACAATGTTCTTGCCAAGTCACTCAATGAGACATTAGAGACATTAACAACATTCTCAAGATCTCTATTTTCTTGCCAAAATGTTTGAATAATCTCTAAATTATAGCTCACTTAGTAAGGCATCAAAAAATATGTTGAGTACCTTGACAAGATGCATGTGTTAGTTGAGAGAACCATCCATCTCCCCAGCATTTGTATGATTGAAAATTTTCCAAATTTCATGTCACTTTCAAAGATCCCAATGGAGCTAGTTTGTCCAACAAGAGACACACAAAATATTCATCTGCTAGCCTTTATATTTGTACAATTAGTCTCTCAACAAAAAAAAAATATTTTAGTCTTATATAGTGCTCATCAAGAAATCAATGGGCATGGCAAGGAAATCTTACACTTGCTAGAAGCTCGTGTCGAATGTCAATTAAACATCACATCAAATTAGTTCATGTTAAATCAAAGTAAACCAAATATTAATTCAAATCAATCCAACATCAATTGATTTTTTCATAATCAATTTATATCTTTAATCATCTTCCTAAACATAATTCAAAGCTACATTCAAATGATCAAAATTAAATCAAACTATTTCAAATTAAACCAAAAGAACTTAACCTAAACCCTATGACCTACCTTCCTGGACTTAGCCAAATTTCCATCCAAATCAACCAAAACTTAATTGATTTTCTCATAATCAATTTATATCTTCAATCATCTTCACAAATATAAATGAAATTTACATTTAAATCACCAAAACTAATTCAAGATCTTTCCAAGCCACATAAACCATTTCCATGGACTTAGCTAAAAATCCACTCAATTCAAACCCAATTCAATTAAATTTCTCATGAATCAATTAATCCTTCAAGTATCATCCAAAATATAAATGAAATCTAAAATCATCAAACCAAACAAAATTCAACCCAAGTTAAACCAAACCTAGCCATCTCGACTTAGAATATCAAAATGAACCAAAACTCATCTAAACCCAAATCAATTGTAATTGAATTTATATATCAATCCCAAATCCATATATAAACTCAACTAAATCAAACTCAACCCAAAATCAAGCCAACTAAATCCAATTGGTTCACTTGACCCAAAGTGCCCAATTTGACCTATTTGAGCCAAGTTCCAATCCTACCCAAATTGGATTGAACTAAGCCAACCAAAGCCTCTTATCATGATTGTTGATCACCCTAGGTTGATCAAGTGTAATAACTTGGGTCAAACCAAGTCAACTTGGTCATTTGGCCAAGTCAACCCCTTAACTAATATGAACCTAAACTAGTCAAATTGTACCCTAAGCCAAATCCCTTGAAACCAATCATTCATACCAACTCAAAATCAATATTTGAATATGACTTGACCTTCAATTAAGCCCAAATCAATTGGCCCTCTTGACCTAAGTTGAACCAAATTGACCTAAAAACTAAATTAGTTCAAATTAAAATATAAACCAAATTGATTGCAACCAATAGCTCAAGTCCATTCAAAACTAATTATTGAACTTGACCAAAGCCATGATTGGACCCAATTGACCTAATTGAACCCAATTGACCTACTTAGCCCAAATTAACCTAATGGGTCAAGTTGGCATAAATAAAAACCAAATCCAAATTAATTAAAATAAAAGCCTACAATCTAGTTCAATTGGTCAACTAAACCCAAACCAACACCTAAACCAAGCCAATTTGGCCAATTTGGAAAAATTCGTCAACTTAACCCATTTGATCCAAATGAACTCAAATGAGCCAAAATCAAATCTAAGCCAAACTAAACTAAACCAATTGAACCAAAACATCCCAAATGTTCATATAAACTTGACCCAACCCTTGGTTTGACCCAATTTGACCAATTGGTCAACTTGACCCAAGCAAACCCAATTTGACCTAAATGAGTCAAATTGAGCCAAATCAAACTAAATAAACTCCAATTGATTTGAAATTTGGGCTAACCCACTTTGACTCATTTCCACCCATCTAAATCAAATCTAATTCTAAATGACCATTATACCCTTAGTTCAAGGGTATTAATGAGAAAATCACCCATGTAAGTGGTCATTTCCATTCCTTGGCCACTTGACACTCGCCCAATGGTCCACCTAGGCATTAAAACCTCTACCCAACTTGACCCAAGGGTGGTTGGATAGGCCATGACACATGGGATGTGAACTCACCTCACCTTCTCTATTGGAGCTCTTGGCATGCATAGACACCACTATTCCCTTGGCCCACCTCACACCTTCATTCCTCGCCACCCACCTCCGAGGTGGTCTGACGGGCAACTAGAAGCCAAACCATATACCTCATCAAG
Source organism: Cymbidium sinense (assembly GCA_021442155.1). NCBI lineage: Eukaryota > Viridiplantae > Streptophyta > Magnoliopsida > Asparagales > Orchidaceae > Cymbidium > Cymbidium sinense. Next base: position 114,174,549 of record CM038214.1, read on the forward strand.
AGAAGGAGGGGTATAACGCCCCTCCCTCCATTCTAACTCAAAATGAGCTTTAGAGCTTAGTGAGAACCTAGCACCAAGGAGAGAATCCTAGAGCTTTTTCAAAGTTCTCAAAGCTCCCCATTGCTGGTTTTACCCAAGCTGAAATAGGGCATCCACCTCTCCTATCCAAATCAATCATTTCTCTACTTAACTCAAATTAACCTTGCACACACCTTTCCCAGGTCTCGTCGAGCAAGAACGGATCATCTCCCAAGAGTCTCGAGCACCGGAGGTGGGACTTTGATCAACGCTGGCCTACCAAGCTTCGGGTGTTGGTCTTCCGAGAAAATGGTAAGCAATCAAAGCTCGTGCCGATCAATAGGGCTTTGTCTCCACTAGACGAAGCTTCCTCAATCATTTGAACCATCGGTCTTCAGATCTGGTGAGGTATGCCATTAAAATTGAGCTTTTGGCCAAAATGGGTTTGAGCTTTTTGAAGAAAATTTGCATCTTGTGTGATCTTGACCATTGGATCCTCTTTGATCTATCTCATGAAGGAGTGGGATCCTTTTGGAGTTGACCCAAGCTCAAGTAAGCTCGAATGAAGTGAGCATTGGGGGATGAACTCCGTCTCTTGTTGCTCATGGGATGGTAGATCACGCACCGTCTATTCTACGTGATCAGAATGAACGATCATGATTAGATCTATTAGTTTAATCTAATTTTATCTTAATGCACCATTATATTAATCATAGTCATTCAATCTTAGATCAGATGATGCACGAGAAAGCGTGTCGCTGCCACGTAGTGCCGAGTTGGAGATAAGTTTTAAGCTAATCTGTCCATGTGGAAAGCATGCTGCGTTAGTGCGCTATGTGGTGCCAATAGGATTAGGTTTTAATTAGGGCTAATTAATTCAGTTTAATGGATAAAAATTCCAAAATTCATAACAAATCATAGAAATTTTTAAAAATATATAAATAAATACTCATTTTCAAGGTATTTCAGAGGAGAATTAATTATAAATGATCTTAATTAATTTTAATTGGCAATTAATGCTTAATTAGGGTTTAATTACAAAATTAATTAGCTTAATTATACCTTAAATACTTGAGAAATTAATCCCAAAATTTTGTGGGTTAATTTAATAGGATGACCTCTACCTCCCATGATTTTATTTGGATTTATTGCTCACTTAATTAAGAAAATTGACTAATTGAACCCTAATTACTATTTTAAGTTATTCAATGAATAATTAATCCCATGAACAATACTAAATAGGTTAATTAAGTTTATTAATCATTTCTTAATAGAAAATGAACTAAGGAATAGGGTTGGGACCACTTTCCTAGCATATTCCACAAAGTTCATTTCACTTTTTCAATATGAAATTAATTAAGGTTTAATTAATTAACTACATCACTTAATTAATTAAATTAAAATCATAATCATATTAAACCTTAATTAATTAATTCTTAGATAGACCTTTAGGTGTTAAATAACCTAAAGATATCTTAAGAAAATTATGGTTAACCCACATGTGTAGGGAGGCCATAAGAGTACTTAATTAAGTTCCTTAACTTTATTAACCATTAATTATGAGCCAATTGTATTAAGCCCTTTCTATTTATAGGTTAATTGCTAATTTAATTTCCAATTCATGTGCATATCATATTGGGTCACAATTATTTGGGTAATTATGTTGAGGTAACATAAGAAAGGGTTAATTAATGTATTCAACTCATATAATCTAATTAACTCATAAAATCAACTTAATTATATTTCTTTGAACCAAAGTAATTATCAAACATGGGGATGGGTTAAGATTAGCAAACGTTTTCTAACATCCTTAGATCAAATCAAAACATGAAATTAAAAATGATATTATGAAAGCTTTGGTTTAGTTTAAATGGCTTTATCTAGTATGATTGTCCTTAGGAATTAATTTGATTGAATGAAATCATGTTTTTATTCTTATTCATTCTTTTACAATCATGTAAAATGTTGTATGTCATTTGAAATCATACATTCATCTTTTTAAAATTATTTAAATCAAATGATTTTTTTATGTAAACTTGCATGTGTTGGATTAATAAATAATATGTGCGGCTATTATCACTAATAAATTCAAATTATTTTTCTAAAGTTTATAAATCAATTACATTGATTAGAGTGATAATATTTATGAATATATATCAGCTTTACATGTGCTTATAACTTAGGTATATGAAGTAAAGCTTTCTTTTCCTAAATTCCTATGTGGTTTTACGTGTGTTTGAATTTTAATTAGTATATAGTCTAGATGTCCCCAAAATATGAGGCTTTAAGTAGCCCCAAGGAGATCATTTGATTACCTTACTTCCCTTTTTAATAATGACATGTACATATTTAATTTCATTTACATATATTTCTACATTAGAATTTGGATAGAACTTTAATTCACATGCATAAATGATTCAAACAAATAAAAGTTCAAACTTTGCATGATTCTCATCTTTATAGTTATGTATACATTCATATGTATTTACGATAGCAAGTGTTTAGTCTAGACATCCTAGGAATATGAGGGTTTAAATAGCCCCAACAAGGTCATTTAATTACTTCACTTCCCTGCTTTAACAACAACACATACTTGCTTACATCTTTTACACTTGTGTAAGTATCCTTAATTTAAAGATGAAGATCCCCTTTTGTTACCAAAAATACATGCATTCATATTCACCTAAGTAATTAGCATGTGTGATACAAATTGGTGCTTTATTTTTCTTACCCTTGTACAAATTTATATAAGATTGGAATGTTAATAAGTATATAGTCTGGACATCCCAAGAATACGAGGCTTTAGCTAACACCAAAGAGGTCTTTTGATTACTTCACTTCCATGGTTAATAAATGACGCACTTTATGTGATTCCATCCTTATGTATTGTGGTATTAGAATTTGGATAGAGCTTTAATTTACATAATTCAACCAAAATAATATATATATATATATATATATATATATTCCAAACATATACATACATTCATCATTTAAGTGTGCTATAATATGTTGTATGTGTAAATACATTTAAGATTAAATCATATGAATGTTACATGTGATGGAAGGGAATGGTTTGATATATGTCATGTGGCAATAATTTAATTAGGTTAATCTTAAGATACCTTTCATGTTGAATATAGTTATTTAAAGTGAACCTAAACTTAGGATTAATTTAAAATGTGCAATAAGCCATTCACTGAAGAGAACTAAATAAAACTAATGTGTTTTAGAAGGTGGCTTAAGGTATGGATGAAAGAGGGTGATCCTCTTCTTTCTCTTTATAATACCTAGTTGCTAAGTGTAATCATATGAAACAAAAGAAATAATAAATTAATATTCTCAAACCAGTTAAATAACTTCAAGTTAAATCAACCTCTTTATGTTAAATTGAATCTTTCTATATAAATGCCTAGAAATTATAACTCCAATGCCTAGTAAGACATACCATACCAAGCCTTAATACATACCTTAGAATTAAGTCACCACTTCTAGTCATAAGTTAGGATGGTGTATGTATGGTGTATGTTTTTTTTTATGATGTAATATTTTAGACTGGATGTTAGGGTGTATATTTTTTATATTAGATGCTAGGCCTCTCTTAGCCAGATCATGTCTTCTGCAAGAGATTGTGCTTAAAGGGATGCTTAAAGATAAATATAAATGCTCTCTTTGCAGGTTGCTTGAACCAAATCATAATCCAAGTTAGGACAGTTGGGCTTGGTTACCCATGTGTAGGTTGTTAAGTCCAAATTATATATATAACTGCTTGGGATTGCATGTGTGTTTAGCTAACACTTATTTTATAAGTGTAGTTAGATTTACTTTTTCTATTCTTAATGTAATTTTTTATAGGAATTAAGATTAATGCTATGGGGGATTAGAATAAGCAATGACTAGAAAGCTTTATCTTGAGGTAATTTGTGTTGCCTTTGAAGTAAGCATATCCAAATCAAGAAAGAAGATATGAAGAAATGAAGGAAAGAAGACCCCCATAGCATTTAATATAATTATAATTATCCTTTCATATTATTAGTTGTATAGAGTAGAGCTCGGCTACCCATCTTTTTTCTTTTTGGGTTATAATGGCAACCACACCGCCTTTATTCTTTTATGGTTGTATAAAATTGATTGATAATTTGTTTAAATTAAGCATTAAAAAATGGCATTCTTTTCCATAATTTCTTATGATTGATGCTTTAATATGTCCGATTAGGCTCTTAGGATAAAAATAAATCTTCTATCCAACTAATCACTCATAACTAAATTTTAAATAACTCATAATCTCACCATAAAGCCTAGGCATTAAATAAGATAATTAAAAGATTTAACGGCCCCTTAATTGTATGGTTGTATGTTTCACCTCATGCATGCATTTTGAATCACTCTTGCAAAATGAGAGCCTCTATTCTTACATGCATAGGGACCGCTTGACCCATGAGAGCAATATTGATGGAGCTTCACCCTCTTTCTATTTATATTTGGCCAATAATCTACTTCATCATGCATTTAGGAGTATAAAAATCCCAAAGCCTTTGTCAAAATGAAATAAAATTTAAAATTTTTTGTATTTATAGAGTAAGTCATGTACTCATCCCACTCATGCTCTAGTCTCTTAAAGAGTGATTTTAGGATTTTAGTCTCTTTCTAAAATAACTACCCTAGCTATCTTGTAATTCATAAGACCAAGCTACATGGTTTTAAAATCATATAGGAGTTATGGGACACTCCAAGAAGTTATAAGTCCAAAAGTTGGATGGGTTTATTTATTCTTGTGGAGGTAAACCCTTATGCCCACCTGTTACTTAGATTTAGGTCTTGATTTAGCTTGTACTAAAGCTCACTAAATTTAGGATCTAAGGTTGTTATTTCCTTCAGGCTACAAGAATAAATCCTCACTTTTTAGGTATTTTTACAATCTTTTATTGATGGATTATAAGCTCTGACAATCTAATAAAATTCAACTCTAACAAATAAATCTCTTCACTTTCAAATATATAAATCCCAATCATAGGATAGATTAGAATGCTTACTAGGCTTTCTGGTATCATGAGTATTTCCTACTTCCTCTATTTGGATTCCAAAAAAAGAATTCTTCTCCTTGAACTATCCCATTAGCTTTTTCAAACACAACCAACTCTTTGATAGTCTAACCTTCAAATCTTTGGAGATGATAATTGTCTACTTTAATCGAGAGTATTCTTAGGAGATTTCATTCCTTAGGATGTAATTAACTATCTAGGCTTGCCTCCATAGGGAAATTAAGAACTTAGTTTAATATAAACCCTACTTTTTTGATCTATGTAAAGTAAGGGAAAAATATTTGGTATATTCGAAGACCCATCATGCCTTATGAGTCCTTATTTGGTGATTAGGTCCATTAAAGGGTGACATCTCAATCTTTTGGGATAGTACATCATACCTCAATGCCATACCCGATCACTTCAATAAGTACCCCCTCATGCTGTCCCCCACATCCAAAAATAAACACCATAATTAATAATATATTTTAATTTTGATTTTTTCCTCAAAATAACTCAAAATATAAGAAAATTCATTTTGATCAAATTTGGGTCAAAATATCTTAAGTAGTTTTTAGGAAAAGGTTGGAAAATACAATTGGTAGGCCATTGTGGATGTGTGAATTTGTTAATAGCCATGTTGTGGTCGAAGTGATTAAAAAATTTAATGCATAGGATAGCATCATGCATAAAGGGACCTAACATCTCTAAGTTATTGCCTAAGATGATCCCAACCATCTCCCTAATATTTTCTATAAAATGAACTAGAGAATCATTAGTAAAGGTTACTATAGCATAGCAATGAGTATAGGCTCTGAGCCAATACACTCATTCATTTTAGAGTCAAAAAGTCAAGATGTGAAAATCAATCTATAAGCCCTAGAAGCTAAGTTGTCACTCTTCTAGTCAATCTGTGATATCATGCTAGGCAGTAGGGACTATGTATGTTCATGTATAATTATGTCATAAACATTAAGTGTTCAAATCATAATTGCATTTGGTTTTTATAATTGAATTTAACATCAACATGAGAAGGGATTAGTTGGCACAAAGTTATGTCTTCATGGACTGAGAGAAAAGTGTTACATTCATAACCCATAAATAGATGAGTTTTACATACAAGGTGTATCATTACCAATGTATCAAGACACATTAAGAAGGATTGTTGAACATTTTTAGAGCATCTTTAGGATCTTAGCTTTCTTCAAACATTAACTTGAGCTTTATGTAACATTAGCTCAAGATCAAGCAAGTCAACAATATAGCCACCTTTCACCTTCATTATATGATGAATAAAGTATTATAATAGCATATGGACTACTTTGTCATTATTTTCATAGGAAACGTTCTTATTTACACTCTTAGCCTGACAAAATATCGACTCATTTGGTTTCATCTAAAAGACTCTCTAAGACCATTGATTATACACTAGGTTTTCTCAATAATTATTTTAGGTTGATCATATCTTCTTTTTGGGCCATGTGGTCAATGTTAATGCCATTTCTATTCATTATCAAAAAATAGTCCTCATCATTGACAATCTAAAACTACATAATGTGGTTGAAATCCATTGGTTCCTTGGACTTGCCAAATAATAATGGTTCATTATCGCCTTCTCAAAAAGGGTGATGAATTTGATGTGGGTTACATAAAAAGAGGTCAAATTTGAGTGGATCAGGACATAACAAAGCTTCCAAGTGTGAAAGGAAATTTGATGATAACACTAATGCTAACACCGCCAAAGGGATGAGAAGAATTCCAAGTCTAAAGTGAGACCTCACTAATAAGTGTGTACTCATCTAACTTGGTGAGGTACTAACCTATGCTTTCCAATAGCTCAAACCATAATAAAAGAATCACCCAATGGATGAACTAGAGTTGCACTTGGGATATATATTATTTGTGGTCAGTTACAACTATTTTAATAATTGTGTCATAAGTTGTGCACATAGATAAGAAAATTAAAGTTATGTGACATCTATTATTATGATTGCCTTTAGATCTTTTATTTAAGCAATTTAGTTTGTGATAGTTCATAAATTTTACAAGTGAGTTTCCTAATCTCTAATATTTACTTTATATATTCTGAATGATTTTCCCCTAAGAATGTTCTTCAAAAGTTTTCATCTTTTGTCTTATGCTTACTTTGAAATTTAAGAATTTTATATATTTCTTTGTTATTTTCTCATATCAAGTTCCTCTATTATTTTTTTCTATTTTAACATGTTCTTGTTATAACTAGACTGGTCTATCGACTCATGTGATGAAATGAAAACTCTAAGTTTAGAATATTGGACCTACTTCATGAGATAGGTATTTAATGAAAGACTTTTAGCATATTCTTGAAAGATTGTTGCAAGATTGCAAGGCACAAGTAATGTCAACTACAAACTATATTATTTTGGTGGGTAGTTCTTCATGCTATTGGACATAAGTGAAAAGAAATAAAAAACATGTTTACATAATTATGCTAAATGTTTAGTATAATATTAATTGTGCCTCCCACAATTGCATATGTACTTGTAAACCAACCGATTCAAGATGCCAATCACTTAAACAAGTCTACCATAGTTGCACTTAATATGTCATGCATTTTGAATATTTAGTTATCCATCATGGGCTGATTTGAAAATGGAAAATTGTATCAAGATATCTTGATACAAATTAAATGAGGATGGGATAAAAAACTATTGGATCTCGAGCATATCCAATTAATTTTCAATGCATTCTAATACAATTTGTATTATGATATTCGATACAATTTTTTTTCTTTTATAATGTTAGAAGTTTTGGATTATGTGCAAAATAAAAGAAACAATTTTATTTAAAAAAGTTGTTAATCTAAGAGAAAATTATACTAAACAATAAAAGGAAAGTTTAGAATAATGTGTTGAAAGAATAAACTTAGCATCATCATAAATAATTAAACTAAAAACGCTACATTTGAAATATTGAAGTACAAGTATTGCTCCAAGAACCTAGCCTTATTCTCATCCCACCATACTCTTGCATTCACCTCACCAAACCTCTCTTGGATGCAAATTTTAAGTAGTGACGGTTAAATATTACAATGATATAAATAATGCAAAACACCATTTAACATAAATATAACACTTGTATCTTACCTAAGTTCAACACGACTATCTCCTTTTATCATCTGAAAAAAGCATGGTCACATAAACACTGGTTCATCTTCAACTACCCATTTTACCACTTTTTCCTTCACTCCTTTTAGAAAAGTTGTCGTTGAATTCTGCTCAATCAATGAATGTCATGGTTTGCTTCTAGTATTGGATTGGTCATTTGAGTTTGTCAAGTGCTCGCTTGTACTTGAATAGAACTAATCTCATCCTACAAGCACAAAAGCAAGGTTCTTAAAGAAAATTTCAAAGTTAAAGAAATATATTTATGAGTACATTTATTTTTTTATTAGATTTTGTTCTAAAACTGAAGGAAAGTAAACTTTGGTGTTATTTAAGCAAAATAGATTTCTTAAATGATTTAGTTCTTTTTTATTACATGTCTATGTTTTATCCATTTTTACTAATGCTTTAAATAATGTGCATTATTTTATTAGCAAGACAAATCTTGTAATAATGTTTTGCTTACCTCATCCTCATCGATTGATATGTTGATGGTGGCATACAAATGCTATACTCTACCAACTTTTAGTTATCACTCCACCACTTTTGAGCTTCAAAGGCATTAAATCTATCCTCACTATTAATCCATGTTCAGGTATCAAATATTTTAGTTAAAATTTCAATTCAACGCATACTTACAATAGAAAATTATTAATGAAATGTTCTAATGCATAAAAGATGGAGAAATAAGATCTAGAAATGACATAATAACATTTATAATCCTTCATTCAACATTCTCATCATCATCATTAGATTTCTTAACCATTTATGATCAGCTTTGTAGCACATTTTAGAATCAAAATAAGAACAAAATAATTAATAATTTGCACTTGAACCAATCATCTTGATATAATTCCATCCATCCTGAGGAACTAATGTTATTAGTACTCCTTACTTATTTGCCACCCATTTCTCATCTATATCTATTCGATGATCTATCCACAACTTCTTCGCAACCCTAGCCTTTCTCCGCCTGCCTTTAGAAGCCTTCACCTTCATCGACAAGCCCTTTTATTGATGATTAAAAGTTAAGTTACAAAATAGGTGATGATTTCTCTAGAACTATATTATTGAGGTGATTTGTACCTGGTTGGCTATCTCCTTCATTTGTTTTTTTTATGTTTGGATAGAAAGCAAGCATGTCTTCTATAATCTCGCCTTTGTATAGAGTAGATATCTCCCTACATTGTCAAAGAACATAAAGAAAATAACATGTTATAGAATTCATCAAAATAAATATTTGGGTAGGTCACTATCACTTTCATAGTGTACACAATTATATTCAATAATATTGTTTAGCCCATTAATATATCGCTCAACAAGTACAATAGAAAAATAATCTTGACCACATCTTGGTACTAAGATGTCTAAAGATGTGCCCATTGCAGCATTTAGTATGTACTAAGGCAGATGGTATTAATATTTGAATAGATGTGTTAATACCTCACGCAAGCTTCCTGATTGAGGATAAATAATCATAAACCTATATGAATAAATAATGGAAGATTTACATACATACCACACAATTCTTATTTGTCCATATATCTAACACTTAAAGTTAGATATTTATTTATCTAATACTTTTCTATACTTAAAAAGAAGCATTTCACTTTTAAAAAGTGAGTGATGATGGTATTTTTGATGTGATAATGATGATTAGAGTTTGATATACATAAAAGTTGATGTTTGGATGTTAGATATGTAAATACATAAGAATTGTGTGGTATGTATGTAAATCCCCAATAAATAAAAGGTCGATCTCAAAGTTTGATGGTATTCCGATTTTGAAGAAGTAAATTCAGAAAGGCTTACGAACATAATGCATTTTATAGAGAAAATAGATTGAAATCTCAAACATTTATGTAAATGAACAATCATGTTAATTGACTTTGAAATTTCAAGTCAAGACAAGTATCAACTTATGAACTAATATCAATGAAAACATTTTAGCTTAGAGAAATTAAATAAAATTTTTTTATCACAAATGAATTTATTCAAATGAAATCAGAGCATTTATATTTTATTTTCACATATGAAAATTTTAAAAAAAAAAAAAAGAATGAAAGAAAGGTTCAGCCATGTCTAGGACTGAAATCGATCATAAGGGTTATTTCTTCAACATTCTTGATTCAATTTTGATACTTTTGAAGTTTAATAGAGCATCTATCATCTATTTTGATCAAATTTAAAGAATTTTGAGTTCAATTGTTTTATTAATCTTTGCTCAAATCAGCATACAAACTTCAAGGAATGTTAAAATTATGATTGAAGGGATTTTACTTGGATTATTGCGTAGAAAAGAGGTTCATGTTGTGTTATGGGAGTGATCATTCGTTATGATATTTTAGAATTGCAAACGCACCCTAGTTTTTTTTCAAACTTTTAATTTTTTTTTTCTAACACAAATTTTGATATCTTAAAAAAGGAGAGTAAATGATACATAATATTAAAGTTTATTTGGTTGAATATAAATCTTGATGTTATATTCAAATTTAAAATTTCATAAATTAAATTTATAATCATTTAAATTATAATTTTCATAAATTTATAGCCAAACTGATTGTATCATTAAAATGAATTAAGCAACACTAAAATGATTTGATCTAGCCTAAATCATGTATTTAAAATATGATTATAAGTTTTAGGATATTAACTAAATGAATAGAAGATGTCTATTTTTGTGTGTTTATAGTCAAAATGAGTGGTTGGATGAAAATAATATCATAAGCTTAAAATCATTTAATTTTGTGGTTATTAAAGCATTGGAATGCTGAAAAATAATCTATGATTAATAGAATTAACATAAGCCATCCAATGAAGTAATTTATGATTTCACTAAAAATAATTAAAATGATATTCAAAAAAATTATAAATAATTTTCATTCTTCAAAACTCAAAATAAGAGAATTAGGAGATCTGGACAATCTTAAAACTTTGTCCAGCATTCGATGTCAATGATAATCACTAAAAACTATCTTTGCCAAATTGTCATTGGTCGAATATCTTAATGAATCATCATAGACAATCATTTGTCATTAGATCGTCATTACCTGTTCACCGTCGAACTATTACTATTATTTTGCTATCATTATTCTTCCACTTTAGTCCAATTTTTTCCATTATCCTTTAATATATTTTCAACATTTTTAGTTATGTCCACAACAAATCAAATTTAGCTTATTTATTCTGTAATTTTATTTTTACCAATTTGGAAGATAAGTGAACATGATCTTTATCAACATAATAAATCATTTCATATGGGTCAATCCTCAAACATTTTTTTGCTTTATGTTAAAATAAGAATCAAACATATTTTTATTTTATTTTAAAATTTAAAAAAAAAAAATAAAGTGGACCCAAGCACCCACTTAAAGTAATAATTAATTTTATTATTTTATTTTTTCCATTAAAAATTTTTAAAAGTAAAAAAATATTTTTTATTTTTTATTTCTTAAAATAAAAATTTTATAAAAATACCAAACATATCTTTGTTTTCACATAAAACAAAAAACAAAACTAAAAAATGAAAAAAAAAAAATAGAAAGTTATCCCAAACACCCCCTAAACTGGGTGATATTGGGATCCCGTTATTTCATTGTTTTTATAGTCTTACTTGTAGTAAGATGTCTTTATATATTTATTACTTCTAAAAATTTTAAAAAAACTCAAATAAAAGCAATTCGTAACTTCATGTCGTCCAATGGTGTCGCCATCGCCATCGCTCTAAACATTTTCTCATATTCATATTTTTTGAGACAAATGACATTGATAGAGTTCAAAATTAACATATTACAAACAATATATTGCTCTTAATGGGAATGGGATAGATATGTGTCAAGATAAGATTGAGATCATTTGTACCTTTGTAATACATATATTTATATATTTTGAAGAGATAGTTATGAGATGAGGAAGGAAGAGGGATTCCTAGAGTAGAAAATTCCTGGCCCGCACCAATAGAAGTAACTGAGTATTGAGTTTATAAAATAGTGTGATAAAAATTTCATTAAATTGAGTATACATATAGTCAAATTTTAAAGATTCAAATATAAGCAATAATAGGAAATTAATAACTCTATTAGAGTAATTAAAGCTTATAATATTGGGCAGTTATAGACTTTTGAATCAGATCTCCTTGATTTTTGTCGTCCTTCGATCAAAGAAGATCTTAGTAGAAAATAGGACAAATTACTTCACTTAATCAGAGATAATCAACAAGAATCATATATAAGGTTTTTAGAGATTCAAAACCTTTTATTATTATCATTCTTATACATTATTTCTCTCTAAGTAATAAAAATATTTTGAATAATGTTGTCATTCTTGTTATTTATTTTAACTTACCATGCAGCTTTATCTAAAAATTTTACCACTAGGATTTGTCATATGAATGTTCTGGTTTGTGTTTTTTTTTTCAAAATTTTTAACAATCTAGTAGAAAATATCTAGTAATTAAATTACGGGATATTTGGGATCCCTTTATTTAATTTTTCTTATAGTCTAACTTGCAGTAAGATTCCTTTATACAATTGTTACTTCTGAAAATTAAAAAAAGACACAAATAAAAGCAATTCATAACTTCGTCTTCTCCAATGGTCTCTGCCATCACCATCGCTCTAAACATTATTATCTGCATGCTAGTCGCCCACTTAGCGGGTGACTAGATTTAGATTAATTGAAACCAGTCGCCCACTAAGTGGGCGACTGGCCTCATTACATCGTGGCAACTTTACGCCACATTGTTTCCAACATGGCAACCTAATCGCCCACTAATTGGGCGACTATTCCTATTTTTAAATTTTTTTTAACGATACTTAATTACCTAATTAAATTACTAATGATACTTAATTTAAAAAAATTACCTCTTTAGAAAAAGCGAAATCTTTTTTATTACTAGAATAATCAACTGCCAATAATTACCTTAATTTTCTTCAGAAGTTCATTAAGTATCCTAACCATTTTATTAAGTATCACAACAATTTTATTTATATAAATCAGTCATTTTTAATTATTTTTTATTTGATAAAGATCTTTTAGTTGACGATTTGATGATCTGATTTGGAAAGTAAATCATTTTTTAGTAATACTGAATTTATTTTATAAATGCTAGCTAAGGTTGTTTAATTTATGTTTTAAATTTCTTTTTAATGCTAATTGAAAAGAATAATATGTTAAAAATTTTAAGTGACATTTCATAATTCCATCTTATATATTTGTTTACAATATATGATTATAGTTTATGAATGTAAATACATAATGATAAAGCAAGCTGTTTATGCTGGCCTCAGTTTAGAATTAGTATCTTATGCTATAATTATTGTGTTTTTCATAAAATTAAATGATTAATTAATATATATATATATATATATATATATATATATATATATATAATTTTTAAATATTGTAAAAGTAATTTCTTTTTCATTAAAAAAATTTCTTTAATTTATATGAGGGCAGATTATCGAAATTGATATTATAAATTTCTTATAGTAATAATAGAATATCCTATTTATTAGCATATAATTAAATAAACAATTAATTAAAAAAACTAAATTCTCATAAAAACATTTATTCTGCTAAGGTGCCTAACATTTTATTTTGAAGTTTTTTTTTTCAATTTTGATATAATAGAGTTTTTTTCTTTCATTATTAAACCAACAACTTAAAATAATTTATATTGATCAAAATAATCACATGCAAATAACTGAAAAGTAAAGTAACTTACGTTTAGGTAAATTTATGATTTTATACATAATTGCGTATACTATTATATCCTTAAATGGAAAGTTATTATGTGTATATATAGTTAATTATGATTATATACATAATCATGTATATAATTACATATAAATTCTAAATAACTGTTCGCATATATTCACACCCTTTTATCAGCAAATAATAATTTTCTCCCCTAAATGAGGCACTGAGGATACTAACGATAGGGAGTAGCGTGCGGGAATTGGCGCTAACTTTCAAAGAGAGGGAAGACATGAAATTTTTTTATGTAATAGTTATTTAAATAAAGGAAAATTTACATACATAGCATATAATTCTTATGCATTTACAAATCTAACACTTAAAATTTGATATTTACAAAAATTGTATGTTTTTTCTATTACTAAAGAGGTGCATTTCACTCTAAAAACGTAATGATTGTGCTATTTTTGATGTAATAATAAATATTTGGGCTATATTTAAGTAAATATGAAAATAGATAAGAATTATGTGCTATGTATATAAATGCCCCTAAAATAAATTAGTTAGAAAGAATTTTGGTTGTCTCAATATTGACAATAAAGAAAAAAAGGCATCCAAAAGTATGTCAATAAATTTGAGAAGGTAGAGAGATATGAATAAAAGTTATGAAATATATTTTAAAAATAAAAACAATATTTCATATAACAATGAAGAAAATAGATGAAAGATTAAAGATTTAAAGTCAATTATTTGTAATATTAGATTTCTAGTGAAATCAATTCAATTAATTTGACTCACATGACTTATTTTCCTTTTGAAATTTTTTAAATACAAAAGTTCGTCCCCTATGAGCCACTTTTATCTTATGTCCATACAAATTTTGATTTAATAGAAAATGATAAACTCTCTCTAATATTATAAAATTTCTTATAACTAAATAATAGTGTTGTTTAAATATTGTTTAAACTAATCTTGGCAACCATTATAAACTTACTTTAGAGTAAAATCGATTACATTTAAGTTGAATATTATGAATGTTATAAATAATGGCTAGAAATTGACTGAAAGTACTGTTAAAATCATTAAAACAATCGTTATTTTGCCTTCCATTCAAGGTTGAAAAGCAAAGAACCAAATCATAATTCTTTTTTTTTTTAGCTGTAGCTTATTTTATATTTAATTTTCAAATAATATTTAGGATTTTACTTGTTTATTTTTTGCAAGGTCACTTTGCTTTTGGCTAATATAACTTTTGCCCATTCATTTTGCCACTTTAATAATAGTGAACACTGCTATTACTTGATTCTAACAGGAGTCACACCTGCTATTAAAATCACTATCAAGATCAAACAACACTTATGATCACTATAATTTTATGGATTGCATTTTTTGTTATAATTGTTCTAAGTTTGTGCATATTTTGGATTTATGGGTAAAATGGCCACAAACCTGTGTTCTTCCAATAAATAAAAGTAGTCTTAAAGGTGATTTTGTTAAGTATATTAAGCTACAATTCAAAAGCAGTTTAATAAACAAAATCTCAAAAATATCAAAATAGTGAATAATAATCTAAACATCTTCTTTAATTATGATATGAAACATCTTTTATATTACATATAAGAGTAAGAGGTTTTCATACAATTTTTATCTACATTATAAAAGAAGATATCTTGCAATTGAAGGACTATCTATCCAAGCAAATGAACAAAACCAAGAAAAAAATAAGTATTAATTTATAATAAAATAAAGTAGTTTAAAAAATATTGATGCATTTGATCGAAGATCAAATTTAAAAATTTTATGGAATTATATATAGCATTATTGGGTTTAAACAAATTTACCATCAAATTGATTGATGGAGACATTATGAAACCTTATGAATTTTATCTTAATAAAAAAAAATACAAATTTCATATAATTTGAACATGTTTTCCTTTTTTTTGGAAAATATCCTAAGCCAAATATAAAAAATCAAATTGAAAGTTATCACCTATAATGACTTTTTTTAAATAGAAAGCCAATGGGAGTGCGAGCAAGAGGTGATAGCTACTGACATGAGTGAGATGGTGATCGGTGGAGAGAGGGTGAGATCAATTATGGCAAAGAAGGGCATGAGCAGAGGTGGATCAAGGCACAGTCTCATCCTGAACTTTATAGTTTCTTTTATATGAGAGTAAAATTAGTTATTTATCCCTCCTAAGAATTATTTTTATCATTTATTTTTATTCTAATATAAATTTGTCTTTCTAAGAATTGATTATGGTTCCACTCTTGGGCATGGGCAATGATGACAACAATATAATGTTCAAATTCAAAAGGCATTGTTTGGAATCAATTTTACTTTTTATTTTTTATTTACTTAATTTATTTTTATTTATATTTTTTTATTTAAAATAAAACATATTTAATTGTGGTAGTCATTTTTAAAAATACTCAAACATTTAAAAGTTGTTTTGAATGTTTATAAAAGTAATGTGGTTTATTTTAAAAAGTAAAAACTAAAATCAGTTTAAAAACAAATCAAATAAATATAGTTTAAAAATAATATAACTTCAAAAAAATACACAAAAAAAAAATTTATCACAAAAATTCTAAATTTACAACTAACATCAATTCCAATATCAAGTTGTTTAAATTGCCATTATTAATGGTAGAAATTTTAAGTCTCAATATGATATTGCAAATTAATTAAAATCATTGCTATTACAAATACATCACTCTAAACCACTAACCATTACTAAATAAAAAAATTAGTTGTGATTTAAATCATTATTAGTAGTAAGTGTTTTGTTTATTCCTTCCAACGACATTTTTATTTTTTAATTTAATAAATGCTTTAGCTCTCAATTAACAAAAAAAGAAATCTATAATAATTTTAGTGATTTAAATAATATTATTTAATTATATATATACTTTTTACTTTTATAACATTAGTGTTTTAATCAAATCAATATAATTATCCATATTATCCTCCAAACTAACTCTAGGATCTTATTTTTATTTTGAACAATCCAATCAAAGCATATGAAAAAATATTAAAGATATGATCAATCAAGCATGAAACTCATCCTAACTTTAACATTCTTTTTTTTAATTATTTCAAACATTTAGATATATTTCATGAAGATGTCTTAATTGAAAAAGATAAAATATTAAATTGTTTTAGCAATGAAAACATTCCACAAATAATCAAAGAAGTTAAACAAAAAGTGTTTGGGATATATGAAACATTTTTGCCCAAAACCAATACATAAAATTAGCTTGTTGCAAATAGCCTTGGTGATCAGTAGAGTACATTAGTGAGGAATTTTAAAGTTACAAGTTTAAGGCAGTTTAACCATAAGATAGCAAGTGAGATGGAATTGAAAGGTTGTACAGTCACTTGAAAAAAAGAACTATAAATTCTTTCATAGAACGCTAAACACACCATTTCTTTGTCTTCTTGTGATTATCTTCCACTTTAGCTCTCTTATGCATTACTCGGATAAGAACCTCCTAAATACTTCAAATGAATTCTTATCAAATATATTTTATGAAAAAAAAATAAAACTGAACTTATGAAATTTCAGAATTAACAAACTAATGTCACTAAAAAGTGATATACACTCTTTAAATAAAAACAAATTGAATTTCAAAATACATTTAACTAAGTGGACATTAAATTTAAAATCAACCAACTCGAAAAAAAATGGATATATCAAGATATCATTTTTGCATTCACTAAAATAATCTTACTCTCAACCATGTTCTTGCCAAGTCACCAATTAACATGCTTCTCAAGATCCCCATGTTTCTTGCCAAGACGTTTAAATAATCTCTAAATTTTAGCTCACTTAGTAAGGCATCAAAGAATATGTTGAGTACCTTGACAAGATGCATGTGTTAGTTGAGGCAACCATCCATCTCCCAATCATTTATATGATTGAATTTTCAAATTTGCCAAATTTGATGTCACTTGAAAATATCCCAATGGTGCTAATTTGTTCATCAAGAGGCATACATGACGATCATCCACTAGCCATTATATTTGTATAATTAGTCTCTCACAAAAATATATTTAGTCATCCATAGTGCTCATTTAGAAGTCAATGGGCTTGGCAAGGCAATCTTGCAATTGCTAGAAGCTTGCGCCAAATGTCAATTAAACAACACATCAAATTAACTCATGTTAAATCAAATTATTGCAAACTATATAATAAATTTTCTTAGTCTTCCCTAAATTAAGGATTGTATAATCTAACCCTTTAAAGATCAAAATGATTAGTTCTAGACATAACAGTGTGCTCAAATCTCAATGCTAAAGCATAAAATCAAATTAAGTTGACTAGACTGTTCGAGCTTTCCTACAATTGAGGCTTCCCTTTCAGGGAAGATCAAATCCTTCAAGTGCCATCTAATCATGATTTGTCCATCTAATTATGGAGGATGCATGTGAGAATTTTCTTAATAAATTAGGCTATTGAATTTTATGGTGATTCTAATTATGTTGGAAAGATAGATCAAGAGATGGAGTTTATCAAAGCCTTACAATGAGATTATTCCTTTAAGTTGAATTTATATGGCATGCTAAAAGAAAAATTAAAAAATTGATCAATTGATTAATTAAAATTAAGCAATTAATCATGTAAGAATATAATTAAATCATTATGAAATTATATGTGTACTTTTAATAAATCTTGAATAATCTATATATCATTGCTTATATTGTAAATTCTTGAATAAATTTGCATTCAAATTATTAGTTGAGCCTTTTGTAGTAATTATAATATTATAAAAGATTTCATGTTTATAATTAGGATAATTATAAAATTTTGTTATATCATGGATATGCATGATCATTAATAAAGAATGTGGATGTCTACCTCAAACAAATATCACCTTTGAAAGGCATGCTTATGACTTTGCTTAGGGTCATTTGTCAAGTTAGGAGCTATACAAGGTTACAAGTCAAGTTGAGGACTGTACAAATTATATGAATGTGATTCTTTTAAGAGAGTGTTGTGAAATTTCTTGTATATGCATAAAACTATAAAGGAATATAACTTGCTTTGAGGGTGTTTGACAATTGGAGTCGATAGTGTAGGAAAAAAATGCAAAAATACCAAAATAATTGGTTGATGCTTTTGTTAGTAAAGTGAGCTATGGAATTTCTCTAATATTAGACTTTATTTTATAAATTAGGATAATTATAAAATTTTTATAAATTTTAATTAGGTACTCCAATCCTTATCCAAAATCATGCTAGTATATATCTTAAATTCTTATTAATAAGGGATGCATTATATCACATCCTCCTTTTATTAAAAAGTGATTCAATGATCAAACTATTAGTCTGCCTTATTGACCCACCATCGAGTCAGAACTAATTGGTGGTTATTGCTTGTAAGATTTATAGTAAGTGAAAAAATTATATCATTTCAGAGTTCTCATAATTAACTTATGTATTTAAATTCTAATGATTGTATTGATGTTAGTAATTCAAAAAATATTCATGAATAAAGTTTAGATGACAAAAATAATTTCTATAGATAACTATTTTTATATTAAAATATTATATTGTTAAGAGCAATTACGTGTCAATAGATAACTCTTGAATCAGAGGCCACAAAAATTTTAGTAAATTTAGATTTAGTCAAACAAATCACATGCAAATGGTTGCATTGTAATTGGAGAGCACCAAGCTTAAACTTGCACAGATAGGATGTGTGTATAGGAGAGGAGTGGAAGGAGGAGTTTGATCGATTTAGGATGTTTAGATGATTCATGCTCAAAACTAGCTAGGATTTAAATGATTATATTATTGTTGGAATCATATTAATGTGAGGGCCATTTTGATAACAAAATTATGTTAATTGAAGACTATCTGATCCAAAAATAGTTGAAACTGATTTATAATTTATCAAAATATTTTGTCATGACCTACTCAAAGATTAAATTGGATTAATCTAATTCATATGTTTTTTGGCTCAGATAAATATTAGCATGATAGCTATGAACCAATCTTAGATAAAATCAAAATTTGATTTATTTAGATCCCTAAGCTGATATATCAGAACAAACGGAGGTGGATGGGACTCGCTAAACTTAAAATAAATTGTTTTAGAATAATGATAAATTGTAATACATATGGCCCTAATTCATGAATTTGATCTTAAAAAATTTTTCACCCCAATGTAACCTTCAGAAGATAAAAAAGTGAGTTCCAATTAGATTCTTGGCGGGCCTAGGAAGAAATATGGTATGGGTTATAGCAAAAGGGCAGATAATGCACATCATTCTTTGCTTCCTCTTAACATGCCTACTTTGCTAATGGATGCTATATAGAAAGAATTGGCTCCAATCCCTTCTCCCAAGGCACGCTCTAGAAAGATTTATCCATGGGAGCTCACTTGAGCTTGCTAGGAAAACATGGTAGTTTGTTCCTCTTTATTCACTATCCTTGTGTCGATAAACTTTCCTTTCATTCATTTACATTTCAGTCCATGAATTCTCACAAATTAAATTGCTTAATGGGAATTATTTTCTTGATTAGGCTTAACGGTATTCTTGATGATGAATCATAATAGATAAGTAGTATGTATGAATTTGATCGGTCCTTTTATTATCGATGATGATTACTTAGGGTTTTAGTGCCCTCTTATTTTGTGAACACTAATTTTTCCAACTATTGTGGGAAATTTTGTGAGTGTTATTTTTTATTTTTCTTTGAAGTTATTGTATATCATATACTTTATAGGGTGAATATTTTCTATATCTTGTAATGTATGTGCGTTTTTATAGATTCAGAGACTTAAACAAATTAACATTAAGGGATGGAAGTTTTCTCTAAAATAGCATTTGTTATTGATTAGAGAGGAGCAAACAATAACTTTAGTGTGTATAAATAACTCTATAAGCAATTGTAAATAAGTCAATATTTAGCAAATTTATAGAAATATTGAGTCGAAACAAAAAGCTTTGTTCACTAATTGCCATCATGTACAGTCAGCAAAGATAGGCTTGGTCATTTAGGTTACAACTTTATTGATTCCTATTTCTTTTATCATCACTTTCGGTTGCTTCTCTATTAATGGATGAAAGATAGAAACCTGCTAAACTATGTAACTCACTAAGTGCAGTTGGTGACTTGAAGAATTGATGGATGTGTTCACCATTCAGAATGACATAAATTTTGTTGGACGCTTCACATTCACAACTACTGACACATCTATTCTTATAAGACAAATTCTTGAGGAATATAAGATAAAATCTTGAGTCTATTGGGAGAAGGATAGCCCAAGTGATGATGCCAATGGAAAACATAATTATGGCGATCATTACGTAGTAGACTCCTCCTATTTCAATGCTTAAACTAATCTTTTTTAAGTTGGAAACTTGAAAAATATAATCAGAAGGATAGAAAGTTTCAAAATAATTATTAAATTTTATTATGACAATGAATATATAATAAATTTATTGAAAAAATTTGGGGCATATAAATAGCAGAGAGAGAGAATTTTCAAAGGAGTTATAAGCCTTTCTCAAAGAAAAGAAAAAGCAATATATTAGGCCTAGTTATTGGATAAGATTGGCCATGCGAAGATAGAAGCAAAGTTCATTGATATTTGTGAAATGAAAAGAGAGATAGTTGAATATAAAATTCATGATATAAGTAGATATTTACAATAGATATATATGCGGAGCAATTAGAATGTGGAGTGGTTGAAAATTCGAGCTTTTAAATCATGCAATTATATTCCTTTTGAAAAAACATAACAAAACATGGAAGTAAGAGTAATAGTGAAAAAACCATCATCAAGAATATATGGTTTCAAAGCATGTCCAACATTGCTTGAAATGATGATTGGCATGATCATATTGAAACAAGGTGGAAAGGACTCCCCCATTGCTACCCTACGACCATGTTCAACATTAATATGATCTCCACATCTTTGATTTCCACAATGCTTGGTAGTGAGGGTAGTCCAATTTGGTGAAGGAAACAATATGTTAGTGATGGGAGGAACTTGCGAAAGAATAATTGTAAAATTATGAATTATGAAATTGAGCATCATTGAGATTGCAAATATGGAATTGACCATTCGTTAGGAGGAGGATTATCAAAGTGATAATGTTAATGGAAAGACATAATAGTGGAATACAAAGTAGTAGGAAGCTCAATAATCAGCTAGTAGATCCCATCAACTTCTTGACTTTAACTGATCATCTTTCTTTAGTTGAAATTCTGAAAGATATATTTCCATTGATACAAATTTACAAAATAAATGTTGAATTTCAATAAAATAATGAATCAACAAAAAATAAGGCATAAAACATAGTCCCTAATGCCTTTAAAAGATGGGGGTAAGAGACTCATCAACCTTAATCATGGGATGGAGGGAGGTAATATGTGGAGAGAAGAAAATTTTGTGGTTGTCTATCATATGAGAAGAGACATTCAATTTTAAAATCCATGGCATACTTAAGGAGATATTTACAACAAATCTAAATAAGGATAAAACATGTGAAACAAATGCAAAGGTTTAAGAGTTTTGAATCAAATCATGTATTCCTCTTGAGAAAATATGCCAAAACTTGAAGGAGCAGTAGTATTGGAAAATCTATAATTAAGACTAGACATACTCAAATCATGCTAGTACAAGAATATAAATTAGACCAAAAAGAATGATTGGTATGACCACTGCGAGAACATTATGGAAATGACTTTCCATAATCATCTTCAATAACAGTATGATCTCCACTTCTATGAACATGGCAATGTCAAGTAGAGAGGAAAGTTTGATGTGATAAAGGAAATAATAGTTCTTTGATATGAAGAAATCATGAAAGTGTGTTTGCAAAATTGGGAATTATGAAATTGACTATCATATGGGATTGCATATGTTGAAGTGATAGATGAAGTCTAAGGAGAAATTTTCCATAAAAAAACTCTATATTTTATTATTGTTAGATCTTAGGATAAGTGGTGAAAGGTCTATAGTGAACTAACTCATTCCATTTAATTCATAATGTGCTTTAGTAGTTTTGAATAGTCCAATATTTTGGTAAAAAGGGACAAAAAATAGGTTATATTTTAAATTATAGATCTTAGAAATATTATTTTCTTAGAATAGACAACCCCTCATATCCTTTGTTGTCTCATAAAACATGATTTTGTATGTAATAAAATGTTTGGAATTATTCAGTAGCTAAGTAAAGATGACATAATGAGATGCTTTCCATTTCATCAAGATGCCCTAATAGAAAGAGATAATTAGTATCATTCAATTAAATGGATATACCCTATAAAATGTTTCACATATTGCAAATGAGATGAAGAAGTCCTAATATGATTAAATTTATAAGCCAAGTAGAAGAGGATAGTTTAGATCATCATTTACACCACTGAAGAGTGGTGGAGAAGACCAAAAGAGCAAGAAGAATTAAAGAAATCTAATGTGTAAAGTGGTGTGATAGTGTAGGCAAATGCAGAAGCAGGGAGTGTGGTGAACAATTATAGCGGAAAGGCATATAGTGTACTCAAGTGGGCACAAGCAAGGTTAGGGTTGTGAGCCTTTGGTAACAATGGAGCTAGAGGAAGTATGAATAAACTAGAGTTGGGGTGAGCACTTGAGAGGATGTGAGAAAGTAGTAGCATGGCTGAGTGATAAATGGAAGGAGGGTGGTCAACTAAGTGAAGGTGTGTGTGATGAATTGAATGCAAAGTAGTGATAGGGGAATGTGTGAGTGATGAATTAAATGAAGGTCAGACAAGTACTCACATTTAAAATTTTGAAGCAAAGGAGGTTTGAGAGAGCCAAGCCAATGTGATTGACTCGAAATATCAAATAATGGGGGATGTGAAAATGTCAATGGGATTAGGAGGGTAGTTAGGATTTTCTTATTTAGATAGCATATTGGGGAAAATAATTAATTTTTTTATTGTTTGAATCAACTAGATCTATACATAGGAATATATGAGGAAACAATAAGAAAACAAATAAATGAGAATAATAACCCAATTTTGAGCAATGAATAACCTTTTAATTTTATGAATCCTAAACCCTACCTATTTTGTCAAAAGATCTTCTTATACTCACAAAGGTAATACTAATTTTTTTTACAAGTGTTTCTGAATATAATATTCACTTTTTTTTAAAGATAACTGAATTTAGCTATTGGTCATGTTATACATTATGTTCATGTAGACTTTCTGCTTTATTATTTCAAAAATTATGTGTTTTCCATTAGAAATCAATAATAACTTTGCAGTGCTATTTCTATTTGCTTGTTTAAGCAAGCTTGGTAAATATTCTAATCACTTTATGTTAAATTATTGTTCTATGCTTTTTCTCCTTAATTTTCTAAAAGTTCACTTAATAAACCACCTAACTTATACCATTGTAAAATCTTAAAATTTTCAAAATTTATCTTAGTGTCTTTTGGTGACTAGATTTCATTGGGACATTGTCATCATCAATAGATAAGATATTTGACCAGTGTTTTGATGACCAAATTAGTACTTTTGAAGAGTTTCACATTTCTTTTCTTGAATTTTCTATGTAATTTTTTCTTTCATTTTGGGCATTCTATTTTGGTTTTAATTTGTCTAATAATCCTTTTTTTATTTTTTTAAACGCATTAGATCGTAGCAAGTTAAATAACATTTTTTTCTGGCAAGCATTATCATGCTCCACCATGCCTATCAATAAAGGTCACTCAGTCACTTTTCACATTTAATGATAACTATCTTACGCATATGTAAAATGAATTATTACAAGGGGGCATGTTATTTCCCATATTTTCTTCATAAAGTAGTGAGTAAAATGGCAGGAAGAATTCATGGGAAATAATATGAGCTTTAATTACTGATGTGATAAGAGTCACTTAAAATAAACTTGAAAGCGTGATAAAGCTTGGTATATTATCTTCAAACTACTATCAAGAAAGCCACCAAGTTCTAGGTTCTAAAATAATCACAATGACTCCTTTTGTTATTTTTCCAAACTTAATTCAACCTTGTATAAATTGTCATGCGGTAGGAAAATTTTGGTTTTGAAACTACTTGTAGTGTGAAGTCATAATATACTTCATACAGGTTATAGTACACATCTGATGTATGTAGATGCAGATCCTGTGACCAACACATGCCTATCTAATGTCTTGATTAGTTTAGGTAGAAATTCAAAAAGTTTGGGTAGGCATTAGTTTAATGAAATATGATAACATATATTTTGTGTAATTATTTGAAAGTGCATATCTTTCGCATGAAAAAATCCTTTCTTTTTTGGGATAACAATCATAAATAATCTTACCTTAATCCTTAAGAGACACCTTCAAGTTTGAGAACTGCATATTAATTTGTTTTATATACTATTCTCTTACTAAGGTGATATATACAGGGGTATAAGTGAGCCTAGTTGAGCCTTGATCATTGTTGGCATTATGGCTTAGTTTAGCAAGCCCATGAGTCAATCTCATATTTGAGCTGCTTATGACTATGCTCATCAAGCCAACTATATATATCTTCACATGCTAGCACTGTAGAGCTCTACATGCTACTACTTTTGCTCGAATATGTTGAGAAGCTCAAGTTAGTTGTGGCTTTTGATTAATTCGACTTGTTTACACCCTTATCTATATATGATGTCATTTAGTCAAAGAAAAACAAAAAAGTAGAAAAAAATGATTGGGAACTTTAAATTAATTGTTTGTTACATATCATCAAAATCACATTATTTGTGTACAATTGTAGATTTTGTTATGTGTGAATCTTTGCATAATATCCTACCAATTGAATGATCCTATTTTTCTAATACATTATCTAATGCTTTAAAATTATAAGTATTATGAAGATTGGAATGACCTAATAAGGATGCTAGAGAAAAATGGTTGCTCGTTGAGCTCCCTGACACACATGTTAGCCTTAGTTAAAAGAAAGATGAAGCAATTTTAACTACAACTGTTGTTGCTCCAAATCGCCATTTTTTAAGAGGATTGTACCAGATGTAATTTTTGTGCCTTCTATTTCTTTTATTGCCATTGCTGTGTTAAGAGCTGTGCAAGTACATAAGATTAGTAAAATTGTGTGACATTTATTTTCATGACTGCCTTTAGTTCTTTTAATTTATTGTTTAATATGTGATAGTTCATAAGTTTTACAAGTGAGTTCCTTAATCTAGATTATTTCATTCATTTATTCTTGAAAATTCCTTTTTATCTTAAAAGTTCCTTAAAAACTTTCTTTATTTTTAATTGTTCATTGCAATTTGAAATTTTAATATCTTTTTCAATATTTTATTCTATCAAATTTCATGTTTTGGTTACATGCATGTACAAATTTTAGGAAATGAAGCTATGCTAGTTTAGTTTAAGGATAGACTTGAGGAAAACATTTGGTTCATAACATCGTGGCATAAATTTGGATAATATAAATTTTTTCTCTCTTAAATTTATTGAGGTAAGTATAATATATGATTAATGTTGACCTCACTTTTTGAGTGAGGATTCAATCTTCCCATCTTAGACTTAGGAGACTTCTAGACACTAAGACTTACCTAGTCATAAGACATTTTTAGCAATTAGGTGAGTACTTTGCCTAAGCCTAGAGAACCATAAGATTACATTAAGCCTTAGGGATTTGAACAATCTACCTACCCTATAGCTTGAACCCAACCCGTGTTCACTTCTTAAGCCACAAGCAAATTCAATTCTTACCAAAACTACAACCAAATCATATATCAGAAATCAAATCAAACCAAAATCCAAACCTAAGCCCTATGACCTATCCCATGGACTTAGCCAAATCTTAATCCAAATCAATCCAAAAATTAATTGATTTTCTCATAATCAATTTATCTTCAATCATCTTCCTAAACATAAATCAAAGCTACATTCAAATGATCAAAACTAAATCAAACTAATTCAAATCAAACCAAAAGCACTTAACCTAAGCCCTATGACCTACCTTCATGGATTTAGCCAAATTTCCATCCAAATCAACCCAAACACAATTGATTTTGTCATAATCAATTCATATCTTCAATCATCATCACAAATATAAATGAAATATACATTTAAATCATCAAAACTAAATCAAACTAAATCAAGATCTTTCCTAAGCCACATAAACCATTTCAATGTACTTAGCTAAAAATCCACTCAATTCAAACCCAATTCAGTTAAATTTTTCATAAATCAATTATTCCTTTAAGTATCATCCCAAATATAAATGAAATATTCAATCATCAAACCAAACCAAAATCAACCCAAATCAAACCCAACCTAGCCATCTTGACTTGTAATATCCAAATGAACCAAAACTCATCCAAACCCAAATCAATTGCAATTGAATTTATATATCAATCCCAAATCCATATATAAACTCAACTAAAGCAAACTCAACCCAAAATCAAGACAACTAAACCCAATTGGTCCACTTGACCCAAAGTGGCCAATTTGACATATTTAAGCCAAGTTCCATTCCTACCCAAACTGGATTGAAATAAGCTAACCAAAGCCACTCATCGTGATTATTGATCACCCTAGGTTGATCAAGTGTCAAGAATTAGGTAAAACCAAGTCAACTTGGTCATTTGGCTAAGTCAACCTTAACCCATATGAACCTAAACTAGCCAAATTGCAACTTAGGCCAAATCCTTAAAACTAATGATTCATTCCAACTCAAAATCAATATATGAATATGACTTGACCTTCAATTAAGCCAAACCAAACCCAATTGGCCATCTTGACCTAAAAACCAAATTGGGTCAAATTAAAATATAAACCAAATTGATTACAACCAATGGCTCAAGTTCATCGTAAATTGATTTGAACTTAACCAAAGCCATGATTGGACCCAATTGACCCAATTGAACCCAATTGACCTACTTAGCCCAAATTGACCTAAAGGGTCAAGTTGGCCTAAATCAAAACCAAATCCAAATTAATTAAAACCAAAGTCTAAAATCATCTTCAATTGGTCAACTAAACCCAAACTGACACCTAAACCAAGCAAATTTTTCCAATTTGGTCAAATTCGTCAACTTAACCCATTTGACCCAAATGAACTCAAATAAGCCAAAAACAAATCTAAGCTAAACTAAACCAAAACATCCCATATGATCATATGAAGTTAACCCAACCCTTGGTTTGACTCAATTTGACCAATTGGTCAACTTGACCCAACTTAATATAATTTGACCTAAATGAGTCAAATTGAGCCAAATCAAACAAATCAACTCCAATTGACTTGAAATTTGGGCTAACCCTCTTTTGAGTCATTTAGAATCTATCCAAATCAAATCCAATGTCAGATGATTATTATACCCTTAGGTCAAGGGTATCACATTTGGCAAATCACCCATGTAAGTGGTTATTTTCATTCCTTGGCCACTTGGCACTCTCCTAATGATCCACATAGGCACTAAAGACTTTGCCCAACCTCACCCAAGGGGTGGTTGGGTAGTCCATGAATCATGGGAGGTGAACTCACCTCATCTTCCCAATTGGAGCTCTTGGCTTGCATAGGATAGCCACTATCCCCCTTGGTAGCCACCTCTACACCTTCACCCACTCAAACTGAGCCAACTCATCCACTCCCTGCCACCCACGACCCTCGAGGTGACCAGATGGTGACTAGTAGCTAAACCCTCAAACCATCTGTCAAGGGAAGGAGGGTATAATCATGCAAACTCAAAATGAGAAATAGACCTTAGTAAGAACCCTAGTACCCCAAGGAAAGCATCTTAGAGCTTTTCCAAAGTTCCCAAAGCTCCCCATTACCGATTTCACCCAAGCTGAAATGGGGCATCCACCTCTCCAATCCAAATCAATCATTTCTCCACCAAACTAAAATTAACCTTGCACACACCTTCCCTAGGCCTCATCAAGCAAGAATGAATCATCTCCCAAGCTTCCTGAGCACCGGAGGTGGAACTTTGATCAACACTAGCCTCCCAAGCTTTGGGTGTTGGTCTTTTGAGAAAATGATAAGGAATCAAAGCTCATGCTGATTAGTAGAGCTTTTTCTTCACCAGACGAAGATTCCTCAGTCATTTGCACCGTCGATCTTGAGCTCCGACGTGGTATTCCATTAAAATTGATATGTGTTGGAGATTTTTGATGAAAACTTACATCTCGTGTGATCTTGACCATTGGATCCCCTCTGATCGATGTCGTGAAGGTATGGGATCCTTTTGGAGTTGACCCGAGCTTGAGTAAGCTCGGATCAAGCGAGCAATGGTGGATGGACTCCATCTCTTATTATTTGAGGGATGGTAGATCACGCCGCATCTATTTCTGAGAATGGACGGTCATGATTAGATCCATTAGTTTAATTCAATTTTATCTTAATGCACCATGAGATTAATCGTAGCTATTCGATCTTAGATCTGATGGCGCACAGGAAAGTGCATCCACCATCGCCACATAGACGCTGAGTCGGATAAGTTTTAAATAACCAATCCCACGATGCCATGTGGAAAGTGCACCGCATCAGTGTGCCACGATAGGATTAGGCTTTAATTAGGGCTAATTAAATTATTTTAATGGCTGAAACTTCCAAAATTCATAACAAATCATAGAAAAATTGAAAAAATATAAATAAATACTCATTTTAAAGGTATTTTAGAGGAGAATTAATTAAAAATGATCTTAATTAATTTGGAATAATAATTAATGCTTAATTAATATTTAATTAAAAAAGTAATTAGCTTAATTACTTCTTAATAACTTGAGAAATTAATCTCAAATTTTGTGGGTTAATTTAATGGGATGACCTCCTCCCATGATTTTCGATTTATTGCTTACTTAATTAAGAAAATTGACTAATTCAACCCTAATTACTCTTTTAAGTTAATTAATGATTAATTAATCCCATGAATAGTAATAAATTGGTTAATTAAGTTTATTAATCATTGCTCAATAGTAAATGAACTAAGGAATAGGGTTGGGACCTCTTTCCTAGCATATTCCCCTAAGTTGATTTCACTTTCTCAAAATGAAATTAATTAAGGTTTAACTAATTAATTACATCACTTAATTAATTAAATTGAAATCATAATCATATTAAACCTAATCAAATTCTTGGATAGATTTTTTAGGTGTTCAAGCTAAAGATATCTTAAGAAATTATGGTTAACCCACATATGTGGGGAGGCCATAAGAATACTTAATTAAGTTTCTTAACCATTAATTAATTATGAGCCAATTGTATTAAGCCCTTTTATTTCTTAGGATCATTGCTAATTTAATTTCCAATTCATGTGCATATCATATTGGGTCACAATTATTTTGGTAATTTTAAGGTAAGGAAAGGAAAAATTAATGTATTCAACTCATATTACAAAAATAATTAACTCATAAAATCAACTTAATTACATTTCATTAAACCAAATTAATTAACAAACATGGGGATGGGTTAAGATCAGCAACTTTTCTCACATCCTTAGATCAAAATCAAAACATGAAATTAAAATGATATTAAGAAAGCTTTGGTTTACTTTAAATGGCTTTATCTAATATGATTGTCCTTAGGAATTAATTTGATTGAATGAAATCATGTGTTTATGTTTATTCATTCCTTTCCAATCATGTCAAATGTTGTATGTCATTTGAAATCATACATTCATCTTTTTAAAATTAATTAAATCAAATGATTTTCTTTTTATGTAAGCTTAGATGTGTAGATTAATTTATAATATGTGTGGTTATTATCACTAATAAATATAAATTATTTTTCTAAAGTTTATAAATAATTACATTAATTTAGAGTGATAATAGTTATGAATATATATATGTTTTGCATGTGCTTATAGCTTAGGTATATTAAGTAAAGATTTCTTTCCTTAATTCATATGTGGTTTTACACGTATTTGAATGTTAATAAGTATATAGTCTAGACGTCCCGGGAATATGATGCTTTAAGTAGCCCCAAGGAGGTCATTTGATTACCTCACTTCGCTGGTTAATAATGACACATACTTATTTGATTTCATTTACATACATTTCAATACTAGAATTTGGATAGAACTTTAATTCACATGCTTAAATGATTCAATAAAATAAAAATCCAATCTTTGCATGATTCTCATCTTTATAGTTGTGTATACATTCATATGTTTTTAAGATAGCAAGTGTTTAGTCTAGACATCCTAGGAATTTTCTTAAGTAGCCCCAAAGAGGTCATTTGATTACCTCACTTCCTTGGTTTAAAATGGCATGTACTTGCTTACATATTTTACACATGTGTAGGTATGATTAATTAAAAGATGAAGATCCCCTTTATTTCTAAAAAATACATGTATTCATATTCACCTAAGTCATATGTGTGATATATAAGTTGGTGCTCTCTTTTTCTTACCATTATTTAGATTTACATAGGCTTGGAATGTTAATAAGTATATAGTCTAGAAATCCTAGGAATACGACGCTTCAACTAGCTCCAAGAAGGTCATTTGATTGCCTAACTTCCTTGGTTAACTATGACACGTACTTATGTGATTCCATCCTTATGTATTTTGGTATTTGAATTTGCATAGACCTTTAATATAATCAACCAATATATATATATATATATATATATATATATATATATATATATATATATATATATATATATATATATATATATATATATATATATATATATATATATATATATATATATATATTCCAAACATATATACATTCATTTAAGGGTGCTAAAATATGTTTGTAAATACATTTAAGATTAAATCATATGAATGTTACATGTGATATAAGGGAATGGTTTGATATATGTCATGTGGTAGTAATTCAATTAGGTTAATCTTAAGATGCCTTTCATATTGAATAGAGATATTTAAAGTGAATCTAAACTTAGGATTACATTAAAATGTGCAATAAGCTATTCACTAAAGAGAACTAAATCAAATTAATGTGCTTTAAAGTGGCTTATGGTAGGGATGAAAGAGGGTAATCAACACTTAGTTTCTAAGTGTAATCATAAGAAATAAAAGAAAGAATAAATTAAAATTCTCAAAATAGTTAAATAACTTCAAGTGAAATCAATTCTTTATGTTAAATTAAATCCTTCTACACGTAGAAAATTTTATCTCTAATGCTAGTAAGACATACCACACTAAGCCTTAGCACCCATATTAGAATTTAGTCACCACTTCTAGTCCTAAGTTAGGATGGTGTATGTATGGTGTTTGTTTTATTTTATGATGTAATGTTTTAGAATGAATGTTAGGGTGTATGTTTCATAGATTGGATGCTTGGCCGTTCTTAGCTTGATCATGTCTTCTAGAGGGGATTGTGCTTAAGGGGATTCTTAAAGACAAATATAAATGCTCTTTTTGTAGGTTACTTGAACCTCTTAGCCTAATCTAAGTTAAGACAGGTAGGCTTGGTTACCCATGTGCACGGTGCTAAGTCCAAATTATACATATAACTGCTTGGGATTGCATATGTGTTTAGCTAACACTTATTTTGTAGGTGTAGTTAGATTTACTTTTCCTATTCTTAATGTAATTTTGCAATAAGAATTAGGATTAAATCTATGGGGGATTACGATGAAAGTGGCTAGAAGGCTTTGTCCTGGGGTGCCCTGTGATGGCTTTGAAGTAAGCATATCCAAATTAAGAAAGAAGATATGAAGAAATGAATGAAAGAAGACCCCCATAGAATTTAATACAATTGTAATTATTATTTCATATTTTGGGTTGTATAAGGGTAGAGCTGAGTTAGACTTGTTGATTTTAAGAGTGAGATCTATTTTGACACAATAGACGATCCCACCGCTCACAAACTTCATACACTTATGTAGAAAGAATGGAACTATGTTGTTCTCATGTATCCACGGTCTCCCAAGCAAAGCGTTGAAAGATGTATCCTAGTCTATAATGTGAAACTTGGCTTCTGTCTTCCAATCAACTATCTCCAAGGGCAACATTATGGAGCCTAAGGCCTATTGACCTCACTTTTTGGACTGCGGATTCAATCTTCCCATCTTAGGCTTATGAGTTTTCTAGACACTAAGACTTCCCTAGTCATAAGACACTTCTAACAATTAGATAAACACTTAACCTTATCCTAGAGACTTAGAAGGGTTAACTATATGATTAGGTTAATCCTTAGGGATTAGGATAATCAACCTACCCTACAACCCAAATCCAATCCATGTTCACCTTCTCAAACCTTACCTCAAGTTAAATTCAAACATCAAATTCAAATCCAAATCCAAAATCAAATTCCAAAACCAAATGATTAAAGCCCATGATTAAACTCAAACTTTAAATCCTTCATAAGTCCTTTGAATCAATTTCATGGACTTAGCTAAATTTACCTTCAAATCCAAAATCAATTGATTTTCTAATAATCAATTTATATCTTCAATCATATTCCTAAATATAAATCAAATCAACATTCAAATGATCAAAACTAAGTTAAACAAAATCATAATAAATTAAAACACTTCCCTATGTCCTATGACTTACCTTCATGGACTTAGCCAAATTTACCTTCAAATCAATCCAAAATCAATTGATTTTTTCGTAATCAATTTATATCTTCAATCATCTTCCTAAATATAAATCAAATCTAGATTCAAATAATCAAATCTAAGTCAAACTAGGTCAAATTAAATCAAAACCATTCCTAAGTCTTTTGAATCAATTTCATGAACTTAGCCAAATCTTAATCCAAATCAATCCAAACTAAATATATTTTCTCATAGTCATTTCATATCTTCAATCATCTTCACAAATATAAATGAAATATACATTTAAATCATCAAAACTAAATCAAACTAAATCAATATCTTTCCTAAGCCACATAAACCAGTTCCATAGACCTAGCCAAAAGTCCATTCAATTCAAACCCAATTTAATTTCATTCCCTAGGATTTAGTTAACTATGAAGGCTTTCCTCCATATCAAATTTTAGAACGTGGTTTAATATAAATCTTGCTTTATTTATCCATGTAAAATAGGGAAAAAATCTTCGGTATATTCGAATACCCATCATGTTTTAGGAGTTTTATTAGGTGATTAGGTCCATTGAAGGGTGATGCCTCTATCTTTCATGATAGAACATCATACCTCAACATCATACCAGATCACTTCAATAAGTACCCTCTACGATCTGCGTGGTGTCCCCCCCCCCTCGCACATCCAAAAATAAACACCACACTGGGTTTAAGGACTGCTTCACATATAGTTATGAAGAATGCCCATTTTTCCTTCTAATTTAGTCCACAAACTAGTAATAGAGCCTAGTGCTAACCATATCAAGCAAGCTCCTAAATGAATGCAATTAGACATCGAACAATAGGTCATTTCTAAAGTCAAGAAACTGATCAATGTTGGATTCATCTAGAAAGGAAAATACCTTACTTGGTTAACCAATGGCATCCTAGTTAAGAAAAAGAATGGCCAAATTTGAATATTTGTCAATTTTAGGGATCTAAATAAGGCATATCCAAAAGATGAGTTTCCACTACTGATACCATAAGTGATGGTGGATAATGCCTCATCTTATATAGTCTTCTCTTTCATGGATGGCTCATCTGGATTTAACCAAGTAAAGATGACCCCAAAAGAATTAATAAACACTACTTTTAGAACCCCGATCAAAATCTATTGCTATGAGGTCATGACTTTCATCTTTAAAAATACTGGTGATACATACCAGTGGGCCATGTCTCAAATCTTTGATGAACTCATTCATCATCAAGTTGAATGTTATGATGATGATCTCATGGTCAAAAGTAGAGGAAAGGAAGCCATGTCTTTAGCTCGAGAGTAGTTTTTCAACGGTTAAGATAGTTTAACCTCAAAATGAACCCCCTGAAGTGTGCATTCAGAGTTGCTTCAGGGAAATTCTTTGAGTTTATTATCTAACACCAAGGAATTAAATTTGATCCAAAGAATTTTAAGGAAATATTAGAAATGCCACCCCCTAAAAGTTTAACTCATCTTAGATCATTCCAAGGGTGGTTGGAATATCTAAGATGCTTTAAATCCAACCTATCAAGAAGATGCTAACCATTCTCAACACTTGTCAAAAAGGATGACAAGTTCAAGTGGGAAAATAAGTTTCTGCACACTTTTGAAGACATCAAGCATTATTTAATGACATCGCCAGTTTTATCAGCCCTTATCTCAGGCAAGCCGCTCATACTATATACTGCTGCATTAGATGAGTCCCTGGGTGCTCTGTTGGCTCAAGCCAATGATGAAGGGAAGGTAAACATGCTCTACTACCTCAGCCATCATCTAATCCTTACTTAGGCTAGTTATCCACCCATTGAGAAGCATTACTTATCTTTAATGCATGCTTCCTAAAAGCTATGACAGTACATTATTTCTCATGAGGTTAACTTAAAATCAATAATCAATCCACTACAATATCTCATGACATGGCCAAAGCTATTCGGATGGTTGGCATGATGGTCCATGATCCTCTCATAGTTTGACATCATGTTTGTATCCCTCCATGCGATGAACTGACAAGTGCTAGCAAATTTCTTAGCATCACACCCTCTTCATGCTAACTCTTTATTTAGTGATGATCACCCCGATGAAAAAATCATGAACTTAGGGGATACTAGAATTTTCCACTGGGAGATGTACTTTGATGGTACGGCTTCCTCTCAAAAAGGAGAAGAACCATAATCTACTAGTCAAGGACAGGCAGGGGTAGGATTAGTTCTCCTAACTTTGGATCATAATGTGGTGAGATTCTCATACCATCTATCCAATCCTTGCACTAATAATGAAGCCGAATATGAGGCTCTAATTACCAGTCTAGAGTTACCCGATACTCTAAGCATCCAGAATATCAATATCTTTGGAGATTAATAATTAGTGGTCAACTAAATTATTGGGTCTTATAACATTTTAAATCCTAGGCTCAAGCACTATCACAAGTATATAATGGAGCTATTGGCCAAAATCCCAGAGGTTACCATTTATAAGATTCCTCGATGAGAGGACACCATTGCAGATGCTTTAGCATAGCTTGCTAAGGAGTTTGCATGCCCGAAGGATGAGTCCATACCATTAAAGGTCCAAAATAGATAAGTCTTATCCCTTATTGATATTGAACTCATCAGAAAGTACTCTCTTGAAGGAGGGGTTATCATTGCCAAGAAGGTTGACGAGTTCGATTGGAGGCAACCATTCATGGATTACCTAAATAAAGAAAAACTACCTCAAGAGAAGTCATAAGCCCATCAGATGAAGTAGAGAGCACTTTCCTATGCTCTCATGGGTGACACCTTGTACGGGCGATCCTTCGATCATATGTAGTTACATTGTTTGAAAAAACATGAAGTCCATAAGATCTGGATATTCGGATTATGCAGAGCTCATCAATCCAGTCTGAAGATGTAAGCCAAAATTAAGAGACTTGAGTACTATTGTCCATTGATGATTATAAACTGCATGGATGTGGCTAGGTGATGCCACCAATGTTAAATACACAGTGTTTTCCTAGACCAACCACCCAACATTCTACATCCTACATTGGCCACATGGCCATTCAAGTGTTGGGGGTGCTGACATAGTGGGTCTGATTGATCCTTTTTCTTCCAAAGGTCATCAGTTTATCCTAGCTACTACTGATTATTTTTTAAGTGGGAGGAGGTGATTCTGCTTAAAGAGGTCACAGCTTATCATGTGCTCCAAGTTTTTAGGAACCATATCGTATATAGGTTTGGAGTGCCTCGATGAATTATATCTGATAATGGTACTGCATTCAAGAGCACCAAAATCAACAACTTTACCCAGAGACACAGCATAGATTTGAGATATTCTATCATTTAGTACCCAAGGGCAAACAACTTAGCAGAAGCTTTCAATAAAACTCTCATCCAAATACTAAAGAAGACACTCAACGATAATAAGGTATAATGGCATGAGTAGTTAGTTGAAACCTTGTGGGCCTACCAAACCACATATAGAACTTTAACTCATTCTACTACATTCTCTTTAGTGTTTGGCTTTGAATCCATTCTACCATTAGAAGTCTAACTCCCATCACTATGGATAGCTATGGGTAGTAAGATGACAACAGAGCAGAACACCAAGTTTTAGGTAGAAGAGCTTATTTTAGTTCTAAGGAGAGCTTATTTTAGTTTTAAGGAGACCAATTGTTGCCTGTTGTAAGATGGGAGGCATGTTTGAACCCACTTAGGAAGGCCCTTTTGCAATAGAGAAGGCCTACTAAGGAGGATCTTATCAACTTATTAATCATAAGGGAGAGTGCCCATTGCTTCCAATCAACGGGCTCTACTTACTGAAATATTATCCATAAATCATGTTTGAAAATAATTATCATCAATAAAATTCTATTTTGAATTTATTCTCTTCCATGTTGAAAGTATTTGTGTTTGTGAATCTGCCACAATGTGTTTAGGGCAAGTGTATGGAACTCGAGTAGCATCTTATCTTTCATCGACATAACACAAACACAAACTACACACAAACATATAAAACAAACACATATCTTTTATCTTAGGCTACTTTGAGTTGCAATAATGCCACAAGTGACACTCACTCAGTAACTGCTCTAGGTTGGGCAAACGTGCTACCCTGCTAGTGTGTCACCCTAGTTGTCTTCTTACTTTAGAGGATGTAAGTCCGCTACGGTTTCCTTCCTTACTTGGCCACTGCACACTGATGAGGGCCTTGTTAGTTTGGTAGGCCTTACTGTCGAGCTGGGAAGCTACCTCATGTTGGCATCGTTTAAGAGGATGTGAGTCTTCTATGCTTTTTTCTTGGATTAGTCTTCATGTAGTGATTGGGTTGAGTATATTTGCAGATTAAGATAAGTACCCTAGCAGCTTCTTCCCTCCTGCTACTTCAAGTCTGGGTCCAGTACTTCCTCGGGGATTCCCACTTAGTAGTCTCTCTTGGTCAAATAGCATCTGTCCCACTGACGATAGACTACCTTGATGATCAGTTCAGCTTGGAAATTTGTAAGCCTACACGCTTTCTTTCTAGGTTGATCATTGCACACCAACAAGCACCTTAGGTTGGTTGGTTCTCACTATGATGATGCATACACCACTCTTGCTGATGAATACACCTTAGGTTGGTTGGTTCTCGCACCTTAGGATACACCACTCATGGTAGATGTAAGTATGCTATGCTTTCTCCTTGAGTTGGCCACTATAAACTTATAGGCTTTCTTTTCCATGGCTCAGGAGAATGGTCCTAGCAGAACCTCCCCTATGGGCACTCTATTTAGAAAATATTCTTTGCGACCCCATTTAGTAACTACTCGAGTTACCATTGGATTGGATAGTTCCTCTTTCCTAGTAACCATCCCTATGGTTAAAGAAATTATCCTATTGATGTGTAGATTCTCCATTGGTCTACTAAATCTGAGATAGGTCAAGGCTGACATAGCCCCTTCTTAGCATTGTCCCTCACACACCAATAGGGTCCACGCAAACATATATACAAAAAATATATTCACTTTTGGATTAGGAGGACACCCTGCATACCTTTTCCAAGCATCCTATCTTTAGGGCGAAAACTCCCTATAGGAATTTTGACTACTCTTGAGTTGATATAAGTCCCCAGGCATTCACTCAGTTGTCCCTAAGTCGGGTTTAGTTACCACCAAATGTGTCACCCGATTATTCCCACTTTGGAAGATGTAAGTCTATTATGCATTCTTTTTAGCATAACCATTGCACATTGAAAGGAAACCCCTAAGGTTGGCTAGCTCTACCCCATGGCCAGTAGACTATCCCTTTATATTTGTAAATCTTAGACAGGATAAGTCTGATATATCCCTTTCTCAAGGGTTCCATCACACACCAATAAGGTCCATAAATTAAATATATCAAATTTGATCAAGCTCCTATCCCCAGTGGATATGCCCTAAATTCAAAATAAAACTAAACCAAATAAACCATATCAAATCACATGAAATTAAGATAAAATTTATTGTGACTACTTTTGAGTCCCCAGCGGCATTCACTCAGTAATTGGCTTAGGTCGGGTTCAATTTGTTCTACATCCAATAGGCCACCCCAACGGTTGTTCCTCATTTTAAAAGATGTAAGTCTGCTATGCCTTCTTCCTAGCACAACCATTGCACATTGAAAGGCAACCCCTTAGGTTGGCTAGCTCTACCCCGTAGCCGGTAGACTATCCCTTTGGATTTGTAAACTTGAGGTAGGTCAAGTTCTTAGGGTCCATCATACACCCATGGTCCAACAATAACTCAAATTAAACCAAATCTGATTTTTCCTAGTTGAGTTAAATCAAACCCTTCTCCCCAATGGAGCCATTAATCATATATAAACAAGTCAAGCAAACAAATTAAATTCAAAACCATTCTCCCTAGTGGAGCCAAATTAAACCAACTCCCCAATGGAGTCTAAATCAAAGAAATCCAACCAAACTCTTATCTTGAGTGGATACATCACAAACAAATCTATGAAATCAAACTCAAATCCCAATCCCCAATGGATGAACTGCCTTCCCAAGTGTTCACCCAATCACTATACTCGAGCCCATATCTATAATAGATATTCCTTAGCATCAATTAAAACTAAACAAATTAGAGTCAAATCGATCTTAATCCCTGGAGGATTATATATTCTTATCCCTAGCGAATCTTCTTTTCATAAATCATATAATCAAATCAAATTCAAAGCTTATCCCTAGCAAATTTTCTTCTTCTATGCCCTCAGCATAAACCCCTCACATGTCATGTCCAATACATATGTGATCCCCTAGAGGATCTCCCTCCATATCCTTGACATGGAATTCTCATCAATTCTTAGTTCTTCTCTTATGGACACCTTTAATACTTCAACCAAAAGCTTAACAATGTATTTGTTCAAATTACATCATCTTAACATTGTAATCAACATTTTATGATTTGTGATGGTGCAAGCTCAAACTAATTATAATATCATGCTAAACATATTATAGAATTAACACACTATATTATATTATATATGATGTTATATTATAATTTGTTATAATATAATATATTATCTAACATTACACCATTAGAATCACTTAAAAGGAACAAATAACAAATTTTTTTAAAAATATGAATAATGTTCATTTTGGATGTAAAATTGTTATTTTTTTATTAGAAATGGTACAAAATAGCATAATTTTGGTGTTGCTTCTAGGTATGTGGCTTGAATTTAGCCAAATTCTTCCATCTCAACCTTCAAATTAACATTTTTGTGAGTTTTGACCCAATGTATTATAACAAAAGTAAAACATACTAAAATGTACAATAACATTTAGTAACACACCACCACAATCATATATATGTGAAGTTATATTGTTATGTACATTATATTTTAATATTCTTTCATATAATATGTTATCTTACAATACACCTTAAAATTAATCACTTAAGCAAAAAAATTATAAAATTTGGTTGAAAAATGAACATTTATTTTGGATGCAAAAATCCATTCTTTTGATTAAATGACACACCATAGCACATCATTGGGGATGTTCCCTAAAGCTTACTTTAAATTTGGCCAAATCCCATCATCTCAGCCTATAAATCTATATTTTTATGAATTATGCCAGTACAAACTCTACTACATCATACTATAACAAACTAAAATATGCTAAACAACATGTACTAATACACAAATATGCTATAATGAATGATGCTACACTATGTTATGGCATCCTATATTATAATGACACTATAACATATATATTATATTATATTATATTGATATCATCATCACAAGGGATTGCTTAAGATGGAAAATCAAAAATTAGTATAAACAATAAAATACTATATATTTTAGTATCACTTACATATTTTAAATTGAAACAATATATTATGATGCCATCCTCTACCCATTATAAATTCTAAATCAATGTTTTTATAAATAATTGTAAGCTCGACTACATAATTATAAAATACTAAAAGAATTTAAAATGATCAACAATATATATGATATATATGATATTATGCTACTATGCTACAACATTTAATATTTATTTTGAACATAAAATCTTACTTTTTAGACTACAAGTGGAGTAGCACGCCTTTGGTACTACAACCTAATTCCTAATTAAAATTTAACAAATTTAATCATCTAATTTATTAAATCAATATTTTTATGATTTACATTAATATAGACTATATATAATGGTTATATATTTAGTTATTTAGGATTTTAAGGTTTAGGATTTAGGTTTTATGTTTATGGTTTAAATTTAACTTTAAGGTTGAAGGTATTTTTTTTAATAGAGAACAAATTCAGATTCAACATTTCTTCTTTTTGATTTCATCAACTAAGTAGGACACCAAGTTTTCTAACACACAAGAGATATCATAGAAAAAAATGAGCATGCATATAGGAAATCATAAATCCTAGATAGCTAGAACCGTCTCTATTATAAAGACACACTTTCATAAGCAATAGATCATATCGATAATTTTTTAGTTTCTCAAGTTCCCATGAAAACCACCCCAGCCTCTCAAGTAACAAGATTTGCCATCATATCCCTAATCTCTCCCCCTCCACCACCACTAAGGTTGTAACCTTCATCGCTCCTCTAATCTCCATAACACCACTGCTCTGACCACCACCTCCATATCCACTAGCACCTCCAAATCCCACACCACCACTGCGATAACCGCTGACTCCACCTTCGCCTCCACCACTAGATCTAAATTGAGCCTAGTTGATGGTGATGTTCTTTCCACCAAGGTTCTAGCCATTCTTGGGATTTAAGGTTAGTTTATGATTTAGGGTTTAGGGTTAGTCTAGGGTTTAGGGTTTAGGGTTTAAGATTTAGTGTTTGGGGTTTAGGGTTTAGGGTTTAGGGTTATAGGTTCTAGTGTTTAGGGTTTAGGGTTTAGGGTTTAAGGTTTTTGGATTTAAGGTCTAGGGTTTTAGGGTTTAGGGTTTAGTATTTAGGGTTTAGGGCTTAGCATTTTTAAAGTTTAGGGATTTAGTGTTTAGGGTATAGGTTTTAAGTTTAGGGTTTAGGTTTTAGTTTAGTTTTCATTTAGGGTTTAAGGCTTTTGGGTTTTGAGTTTAGGGTTTAAGGTTTTTTTAATAGAGAACAAATTCATATTCAACATTTCTTTTGATTTCATCAACCAAGTAGACACCAAGTTTTCTAAAATAGATGACATAGATCAAAATGAGCATGGATAGAAAAATTAAAAACCTAGATAACTATAAACTATTTCTACTATAAAGATATGGCTCAAAAGTAATCTGATCATTTCTTTAGTTTCTCAAGTTCCCATCGAACACCCCCCCGCCTCGAGTAGCGGATCAATCACATGGTCTCTCCCTCCACCACTACCATGACTGTAACCTCCGTCGCTCCTCCCAACTCAAAACCACCAATGCTCCGACCACCACCACCATATCCACCAGACCTCGGATCTGCACCACCACTGATACCTCCTCCTCCACCTCCACCCATCGATCTAGCTTGGTTGATGTGATGCCGTCAAGGTTCTAGCCAATCAGGGTTTAGGTTCAGTTTAGGTTTATTATTTTAGGGTTTTTTATTTTCTATTTTAGTTACTTTAGGTTTAGTTTTAGGGTTTAGGGTTTATTTAGAATTGGTTTATGGTTAGTTTAGTTTAGATTTAGGCTTAGTTTTAGGTTTTTTTAGTGTGGTTTAGTGATGATTTATGGAGGATTAGTTTGGGGTTTAGTTTATGGTTTAGGGAGTGGGTTTAGGTGGAGTTTAGGGTTTGAGTGGAGCAGGGTTTGGAGGGTTTTTAGGGTTTTAGGATTTTTAGGATTTTGGGTTTTGGGGGGTGGTGAGGTTTAGGATCAGTGGGGTGAGCTTTAGTTTAGGGTAGGTGGGTGTGTTTGGTTTAGGTTGGGTTTAGGGTTTTAAATTAAGTAAACATAAGTTTAAGTTTATTTAGTATTTAGTTTATTTTATTTATTTTAGTTTATTTTACTTTTTTATTTTATTTAAGTTTATTTTTAATTTTTATTTAATTTAGTTTATTTATTATACCTTTATTTAGGTTAGGTTTTTTATTTTAGTTTATTTTTCAGGTTTAGGTTTATTTTATTTTATTTTCTAGCTTTAGGTTTTATTTTTAATTTTAAGTTTAGGTTTTTTTTTTTTTTTAGGTTTAGGTTTTAGGATTTTATTTTAGATTTATTTTTAGGTTTTATTTTTAGTTTAGGTTTAGGTTTATTTTATTTATTTTATTTTATTTAGTTTGGTTTACATTTAGGTTTAAGTTTAATTTATTTTAGGTTTTGGTTTATGTTTATTTATCTTAGTATAGTTTATTTTAATTTTTTTAGGTTTATTTTATTTTGTTTATTTTATTTTATTTTAGTTAGGGTTTTATTTTATTTATTTATAGGTTTATTTTTATTTTTGGTTTTTATTTAGTTTTATTTTATTTTATTTTAGGTTTAATTTATTTTATTTTACATTTAGTTTTATTTTATTTAGGATATTTATTTTAGGTTTATTTTATTTTTTAGTTTAGTTTAGGTTTTATTTATTTTATTTTAGTTTTTTTATTTTATTTCATTTTATTTTATTTTATTTTTATTTTATTTTTTTATTAAGTTTTGATTTTTTTAATAATTTATTTTAGGTTAGGGTAGTTTTATTTTAGGGTTTAGGGTTTAGGTTTTAAGGGTTAGTTTTAGGTAGTTTAGGGTTTGGGTTTGGGTTTAAGTTTAGGTTTAGTTTAGGTTTAATTTAGGGTTTATGGTTTAGAGAGTGGTAGGGTTTAGGTTTGGGGTGGTTGGAGTGGTCATAGTTTGGGGATTGGGGTTTAGAGTTAGTGGTAAGGTGAGTTGGGAGTGGTTAGGGTTTGGATTTAGGTTTAGTGATTTAGGGTTAGGTTTAGGAGAGTTTGAAGTTATTTTAGGCCTGGCAGTTTTAAGTTAGGCTCAGTTTTTAAGACTCCAGTTTGGGGAGTGGTTAGGGTGGTTTTAGGGTTTAGGAAGGTAGGGTTTAAAGTTAGGATAGTAGTTTAGGGTTAGAGATAGGTTTAGGGTTTAGGATTTTTTTAGGGTTTAGTAGGATTATTTAATTTATTTAATTTTATTTTAGCTTTATTTAAGTTTATTATTTATTTTTATTTAACTAAGATTATTTATTATATATTTATTTATTTTAGCTTATTTTTTATGGTAGTTTTGGTTTATTTTTAGTTTAGTTTATTTTTATTTTATTTTTAAGTTTAGGTTTTATTTTATATTTTAGGTCTATGTTTAAGTTTTATTTTATTTTTTTTTAGGTTTTAGTTTTTATTTTAGGTTTATTTATAGGTTTTCTTTTAGTTTAGGTTTAGGTTTATTTTAGTTTATTTTATTTTATTTAGTTTAGTTTTTTATGTTTAGTTTATTTTAGGTTTACTTTTAGGTTTTATTTATTTTAGTTTATATTAGTTTAGGTTTATGTTTTATTTAGTTTTTATTTTATTTTATTTTAGGTATTTATTTTTATTAAGTTTTATTTTATTTATATTTTTAGGTTTATTTTATTTTTAGATATTTTAATTTATTT
Organism: Cymbidium sinense; assembly: GCA_021442155.1. Lineage (NCBI taxonomy): Eukaryota > Viridiplantae > Streptophyta > Magnoliopsida > Asparagales > Orchidaceae > Cymbidium > Cymbidium sinense. The sequence goes on from CM038214.1 coordinate 114,218,916, forward strand.
ATTTAAGTTTATTTTTAATTTTAATTTTATTTTATTTTAGGTTTAGGTTTTTATTTTATTTAGTATAAGTTTTCTATTTATTTTATTTTTTTTAGTTATTTAGTTTTAGGGTTTAGGTTGTGGTTTGGGAGTTGTTTATGGAGGTATGTTAGCATGGTTTAAGGTTGGTTTAGAGTGTCAGTGGTTTAGTAGTTAGGTAGGTGATGGTTTAAGACTAGGTTAGGGTGGAGGTTTGGGGATTTAGAGATTTAGTGTGATTTGGGGTGAGATTTTAGTGCATGATTTTAGGTTTAGGAGCCTGGGAGGTTAATAGGGTTTAGAGGGGTGAGTTAGGATTTAGGGTTTAGGTTTAGCCCAGTTTAGGTGTGGGGAGAGTGGGGTTTGGCCTGTGGATTTAAGTTGGCAGTTTAAGGGCCCAGTTTAGTTTAGAGGGTTTAAAAGTAGGGTTTAGTGGCCCAAGGAGGATTTAGGTGGGGTGGGGTAGGTAGTTTAAGTAGGTCAGATAGGATTTAGTCAAGGTTTAGGTGGATTTGTTTTAGTTTAGTTTGGTCAGATTTTAAGTGGTTTAGGGTTTAGGGTTTAGTTTAGAGGGAGTAGGTTGGTTTAGAGTTTAGGGTTTTAGGGTTTATGGGGGGTTTAGGTTTAGGGTTTAGGGTGGTTTAGGTTAGTTTAGGAAAAAATAAACCACAAAATAAGGAGTACAAATTCCTTAAAGGGGATAAATTTGTAAACAAATGCTCAAAGATCTACAATAAAATCTAAAGAGATAAATCCTCTAACTATTATGATAATAAATAAAGAAAAGCAAAAGAAAAACCAAATCAGTAGCAACAGAAGATCCATATGAGCAACAGCCAAATCCGCTTGGTTTCTTTGATAAAAGCAAAATCCACTTGCAAGACTCCCAACCTATAAAAGAAATCTGCAACATACTATGGAAAGGATGTGTACAATTAAGTAGGCATGAAGAGAAATAGCAAAGATAAAGAGCAAAGTAAAGAAAAGGCTCAGGCTCAGTCGCAATTATCTCAAGGAGCAATACTATATGTAAGCATCCAAACTTCAGAAGAAGGGTTACAATTACATATAGTGCTACCAGCCAAAAGAAGAAAGACAGGGAAACATCAAGGCCATCATAGCCAGCATACCTCATGTAGGCAATCATCCAGAGACCATCATCCAACAAGGTTGCAAAGTCATCCAACCAGCAAATAGAACATCCAACCACAAAGCCACCAAAACAACCAAGCCCAGTAAGATACTAATAGCCATCCATCAGGGATAACAACAATACAACAGGAACACCACAAAGAAAACACCAAAAGGGAGGAGAAATACCAAAAAGAGCAAGCATCATTAATAGGGATAACAACATAATCTAGAAAAGACAGTCCCAAAGCCAAAGAACCATCCCACGATTGTCTCCAAAGCAAAAGTAAACCAATACCAAAATAAAGGGTACAACTAATACTAACATCAACCACCAATCCAATACAGTCAGAGGATAACCCAAGCAAACCAACAAGAGGTAAAAGGGAAACCCCCACCTCCACCAAGAAAGATAAACAACAAAACCAAAAGGGCATCCAACAAAGCAACCACCAAGAATAGCTAGAGCAACAGGAAAACCACCACCATAAACCAACAGGAAGGTATTAGGAAATAAGGAGAGAAAAATATACTAAAAAGTGGTAATACCCACAACAAAAATAAACTCAAAGACACCAAACTAAGTCACCAGCACTCAAGGAAAAATAATAGCCATTAAATAGCCTTCAACTAGCCAACCTAAAACCAAGACCAAAAAGACCACAAGAGCTCACCAACAACAAACAGTAGCAAATAGCCAATAAAGCCACCCAGCCCACTAACAAACTAGAAGGGCAACAGGAGAAATCAGACCCACAGCTAAGCTACCACCAAAATAGGAAAAAAAAGCAAAAGATAAGTAGCTACAGCCAAGAGAGGAAGACCATTATAGGAGGAGGCCAAAACCACAACCAAAAGAACCAAACCAAAACTAGCAAAACCAACCACCCAGCCCCATTCAACAAAATAGAAAAAATAACAGCCAACAAATAGCCTCCACTATCCAAAACCAAAGATAAACCACAAATAGTCCCCCCCGCCACAAAAAGAGGAAAAACCAGCCAACACAACCACCCAACCAACCAACCCAGCCAACCGACAAAGCCAACCAACCCAGCCAGCCAAAACGAAGCCACCGAACCAAAACCACAACAGTAGAAGATCCAAATTAAATCACTCTGAAGGCTCAAAATCATCAAATGAAAATGCTTAAACATAAAAAAATAAGTCTAAATCAAATATTATCCCAAATGGATTAATTGGATCCTTTAACCCATTAAGCTCAATATGGATTATAATGAATTAAAATCAAAACTAACATCAAATCAAATGAAACCAACTACTTTAAATCATAATGATCACTAAATAAAACATGATTATAGCTTAAACACATCTTGGTTGAGTCAAACAAAACATTTAACTCAATTGAACTTAAAATGGGTCAAATCCAAATCCAAGCCAAATTAACAAATAATTGATCAAGAACACTCCAAATAATTCATAAAACATAATTGAAACACAATCTAAAACATAAAATGACAAATTGAATCACATAAATCAACTTAACCAATTTTAGTCAAAGTTGGTCAAACCTTAGTCAAACTTAGGTCAAATTCAAAATTAATCTAAATTAAAAAATTAATCAATCAAAATATCATAAATGGACCAATTAAACATAATTGAAGCAAAGACAATGAGCCAAATTTGCTTGAACCCAAAACTCATTTGGGTCAACTGAGTTGACCCAACCCCAAATTGACCCCAAATTGGATACAACACTTAAACCATCATGTAAAAAGTTAAAATCAAAATTATATAGTTTGGTGAAACGAAGAGAAGAGAGAGAGAGAGAGAGAGAGAAATATAATCTTGCAAAATCCCTCCATTCAATCCTCCCCATCACTTGCATTGATATAGATTAACTTCACAACCACAAGAGGGGACTTTGGGAGCTAAATCCAAAATCTCCAATCAGCCATCACCACCCAACCGTCCTCCCCATCACCATTAGTGGTTATTTTATCCACCATTAAGACAAGAAGAAAAGAGGCACTGAAAAGATTAGATTTTGGCATTAGAGAGCTTCTAGGAACTCCAACAAGCAAGAGCAACCCTTTCCCCACTTCCCTTCGATGAAAAATAATCAAATTTGAGTAGATTCTAATGAAGTTCGATGAAGGTTCATGATTACGATGATTTGAAACAAGGCAAGAGTCTAAATTTATTAGAAAGCTTCATCTCACAATTAGTTGAATCATCTCTGCCACCGAAAATCATCCCCGATAAGGTAATTTTCAAATCTCATAGCCGGCCATAGTACTGCTTGTTTATGAGAAAGTTTGCTCAATTTTAGGAATTTTCCTTAGATATCCCTTACATATTTCATTTTTCAAGATCCTAATGTAAAAATAGAAGTTTTTTGGTTAGAATCAATGTGAAATTGAGCTCGATCGGACAAAATTTCATTCGGTTTTGCAAAAATCCCTTAAAAGTCTATGAAAATATTGTTCATTCGGTCATTTTCATCGCCTGGGAGGAAGAAAATCTCACCATCATCTGATCTTCCAAGGAAATGGATGGCTATGATTAGTGCTAGATTTCATGCAATTTAGGCCCTCGGATCACCGATTTAATCTGGATAGTATGATCTATGATCGGACAGTCCGATATGATCCCGAGAGGAATCATGCATCGATCTTTATCAGGCCACCAATCAGGCGTCATGTGGCACACCGGGTTATGCGTAAATCGTAACCGCAGTGGCACCACATTTCCTCACATTTATGACTGTAAGAAAATCATCCATTTTCTGATTTTAAAAATTAATTAAATTACCTAAAACTTAAAACTTAAATAATAAATAAAATACTTAACAAAAAATTATAAATAAGGGCTCATTGGATACATCTTTCTTGAGGAACTAATAAATTTGCAATTTCTATTGGGTATTTTGAGCTTAATTTTAGTTTTAGTGAAAATCAAATTTCATCAATTAAATAAAAATACACATCGATTGATCTAAATTTTAGGGATTGAAATTAAAGTTAAAATACACCTACCATAGAAATTTCAAGTCAATATGACTTCTTGATGGAGAGATAGTAAATTTTGAAGTTCAAATTATCTATTTTAATAAAATAAATCAAACAAAATTCAAAAAATTACAAAAATATTCAAAATGGCTTAAATTACTTTAGTTAACATTTAAGATCCTTGGGAAAATGATATAATCTTTAAAAGCTTAGTAAACCTAAAATAAACACTTAAGATTATGAAAATCAATTAAAGAATTAATTAAATTGAAATTCATAATAATCCATATTAATCCAAAAATCAAATTCAAATAAAATAACACTTAAGCAATCATTAATCAAACTTCAAAAAAAATCACATAATCTTCAAATAAAATTAAATTAAACATAACTAATCCTAATTAAGTTAATGAAACTCAATTAAATGATAAAATTTCAAATTAAACTCAAAAATTAAACAAACCAATGAAACTTTGGTATAAATCAAACCTACACTAAGCATTGAATCTTAATCACATGAAACCACTTAATAAAATAAAATAAATTGAACAATCATTAAATAAACTAAAACCAAATTGATTAACAATCTAATTCATCTTAGCTAATCACTTAATATTAATCAAATTAAACTAAATAAAATTAAACCAAACTTAATCAAGTTAATATATAACTAAATCAAACCTAATTCAATCCGGAATAAGATAACTAATTAATCATTAAAACATAAACCTAATAATTAAATTAAGTATAAATTCATAATTAAAGTATTAAATGAAACTCTAATTATAAATAATCAAGCTTAATTGAAATAAAAATAAAAATTTAATTCACTTAATCTCATCAAACAACAATAATCATAATAATAATCCTTTAATCAAATCAAATTTAAGTAAAACACTTAATTAAATCTATTAAATTAAAACACTCTCATGTGGGAAATTAAATCATTAGTTTCTAATTAAACAAATATTTAATTAATCTAAAAAATCAAATTTTAATTATTCTTAATCAAATCGAATCAATTAAACACTTAATAAATGCAAACTTAATGACTTAATCCATCATCTTAATGATCCAAAACTAATTCTTAAATCAAACTCAAATCAAATGCTTAATTAATCTAAATTAATTTAATCACACCTCTTAAAAGTTAATAAAGTTAATTAAATTAATTCATATTAAACCTTAGTTTAATCAAACATGAATTTGAACTTAATTAAAATGCAATTAAATGTCAATTAAATCTTAAACTAAACCTAAATCATTAAGTTATTAATTACATCATTGACCTAAACAAACATGAAATCAAATTAAAAATTAAACAAATCTCTAATTAATAATTAATATAATCACACTTCTAATTAAACTAATTAATAAACCTAATCAAATCAAATTAAATCAAATTAAGAAAGACTCTCATAAATTTAAAACATAATAAAATTAAATCTAATTCAACCTACTTAAATAAGATAAACTAATCAACTATTAAATGTATGAATCTAATAATTAAATTAAACATATATTCAAATGCAAGCTAAACTCTAATAAACATGATAAATGAATGAAATTAATAAAATTCAATCAAAAATCAAAGCAAAATTTCAATCCATTTAATCCAATCCAATTATAAATAAATAAACCATAATAAAATTAAATAAACTTCAAATTAAATCTAAACTCTAAAGTCATCAAACTGATCCAAATTCCAATCAATATCAAAATAAGTTAAACAAAAATAGAATCCAAATAAACAAACCTATTGAACTAAGATAAGAGATTAATCATCAAACTAAAGGAATAAACAATACACATAAACTAAATTGCTAAATTTAATAAGTTAAACTATTAATTGGAATTCAAATAAAAGAATACATTAAACTTCAAATAAATCATAAGCAAATTAAAATACATTCACCAATCTAAATCAAACTTAAATGTAATAATGAAATCAATGAATTTAAATAACATCAAATGAGATTAATCATATAAAATTTAGTATTAAATTAAAACCTAAGAGAAAGTAGAGATTGAATTATCAAAATATTAATTAAATCAAAACATCTAATCTAAAATTAATTAATCAACACATGGATTTAAACAAACTTAAACTTCATTAGATATTATGGATATTGAATTATCAAAATTTAATTAAATTAAAACATCTATTACAAACTTAATCACTCAAATAAATGAAGATTAAATAAACTCAAATTTTGAAATAAAATCAAATCAAATCAACCATAAATTCAAATGGGCTAGTTAAGATACTTAAGAACCTTGTTTAGACTCTTTAGAGTTAGATGTAGAATATGGTGAGTTCCATCCATAAATGGAATTCATTCTACTCTTCATTCTTGAAAACCTAAACATCACTTTAACCAAATAAAAGTGAAATAAAATGAAATATAAATCATTAAATCATTTGAATTGAAATCACCCAAAGGTAAAATTTAAACAAATTCAAAATTCAAATTGAAACTTAAAAGAAGCCTAGTAAAGTCTCTTGCCATATAAGCCCTCTTTCCACACATTAGAATAGTCACCAATCATAAAATCTTATGACTAGATGTTGGTGTTTTCTTATATTGGATGTTAGGTCATTGATAGTCTAACATTATTTTCGTAAGATTGTGTTTAAGGGTAGTCTATAAAAAATAAAATATAAATGTTTTGCTTTTAGGTTGCTTAAACCCCAAGCATGATCCAAGTTAGATGTGGGCTTAGTTACCCATGTGCAAGGTGCTAAGTCCAAATTATAAATATAATAGCTTTGGAATGTATGTATGTTTAGCTAACTTCTTTATAGGTGTAAGATTTACTTTTTATTTTTAATGTAATTCTTGCATTTGGAATTAGGATTAGTGCTATGGGTTTAGGATGATGAGCAAGGCTTAGTCCCGGGTGCTCAGATGCCTTGAAGTAAACCAAATTGAAAGGAACAAAAAAGAAGACATGAAGATATGAAGAAATAAAGACCCCCATAGCATTTATTCTTTTGTAATCCGGGTTGTATAAGGGTAGAGCTCGGCTACCCATCTTTTCTCTTTAGGTTGTACAGGTATCCATGCCTCTTATTATTCTTTATGTGCTAGTTTTATAAAAATTGTTTGATGTTATGTTTAAAGTGCACATTAGAAATTGCATGCCTTTTCCATAGTTTTTTATGTTTGATACCTTAATGTGTGGCCTGGATGCGATTAGGCTCTTAGGATAAAATAAATTTTCTACCCAACTACAACTCATAACTAAAATTTCAAATAACTCATAACTTCACAATAAAAGCATAGGATGTTAGTCAAGATAATTAAAAGATTTAACAACCCTTAGTTGTTTGGTTGTACAGTCTAATAACATGCATACATATTATTTCATTCTTGAAATAGGGAATTCCATCCTTGCAGGGGAATGCTTGAATTTGAGGGCATCCCTTGTAGTGAAAACACCCATTTCTCATTGATTTAGCCAACAACTCATTTTCATCATTCATATAGGCATAAGAATCCTAAAGGCTTTGTCAAAATAAAGTGTCAAATTTAGAGTAAAACTTGAAAGATGATTTAGGTTAAGTTAAGTCATTACTCATACCACTTATGAGTCTCTAGGGAGTGCGCTTTAAGATCTCTTTCTAAATGAACAACATCCTAACTATCTTACAAATCATATGACTAGATTACATGGATTTAAAGCATGGGAGGTGCTAGATGGCTACCACTCCAAGCAGTTATAAGTCTAGTAGTCAGGAAATTTATCCTCTCTTGTAGAGTTAAACCTTATGAACACTTTCACTTAGATTTAGGTCATCCTTTGGCTTATGTCAAAGCTCCCTAGATTTGGGATCTGAGTTAGCTATTTCCTTTGAGCTACAAGCATAAATCCTCACCTCTTAGGTATTTCTCTAACCTTATGTTAGTGGATTATAAGCCCTTGCAATCTAATAAAATTTTAAATCAAAATATATAAATCTCCTCACTTTCAAATATATAAATCCCAATCATAGGATAGATTGGAATGCTCGCTAGGTTTCTTCAAAAAATAAGTATTCTCCTTGAACTTTCCCAATTGATTTTCTAAAATAGCCAATCCTTTGATAGTCTTAACCTTAAAATCTTTAGAAACCATAATTACATACTTTAATCGAGAGTGTTCTTAAATGATTCACATTCTTTAGGATGTAATTAGGCTTGCCTCATAGGAACTAAAGAAGACTTAAAATAAACCCTACTTAATTTTTTCCATGTAAAGTAGGGGAAAGATCTCTAGTATATTCAAGACCCATCATGTCTTGGGAGTCCTTATTAGGTGATTAGGTCCATTGGTGATGCCTTTATCTTTTGAGATAGTAAATCATACCTCAATGTCATACTTGATCACTTCAATAAGTACCTCCTAAGATCTGCATGGTATACCACATCCAAAAATAAACACCACAAAGGTGCTTTAGGTTTAGGTTTTAGGGTTTAGGGTTTAGGGTTTAAAGTTTAGGGTTTTTTAGGGTTTAGAGTTTTTTAAGGTTCAGAGTTTAGGGTTTTGTTTATAGAAAAATTAGGGGAATTTTATTACAACAAAATAAGAAGTACAAAGTCCTTAAAGGGGATAAATCTCTAAACTAATGCTCAAAGAGCTACAATAAACCATAAAAAAAAAGAATTCCTAAATATTAAATAAAGAAAAGCAAAAGAAGAACCAAATCAGTAACAATAGAAGATCCATCTGAGCAACATCAAAATCCACTTGATTTCTTTGATAACAGCAAAATCCACCTGCAAGACTACCAACATATAAAAGAAATCGCAACATACTAAGGAAAGGATGAGTACAATTAAGTAGGCATAAAGAGAAAGAGCAAAGATGAAGAGCAAAGTAAAGAAAAGGCTGTGCTCACAAACATCTGAAGGAGCAACACTATATGTAAGCATCCAAACTTCAGTAGAAGGGTTACAATTACATATAGTGCTACTAGCCAAAAGAAGAAAGAGAAGGAAACATCAAGGCCATCATAGCCAAAGATACCTCATGTAGGCATTCATCTAGAGACCAATCCAGGATGCAAAGTCTTCCATGCAAAGAAATGTAAACTCCAAGCACAAAGCCACCAAGATAACCAAGCCCAATAAGGCAGAGTAATAGCCATCCATTAGGGACAGTAGCAATACAATAGGAAAATAACCAAAGCCAACACCAAAAGGGAGGATAAATAACAGAAAGAGCAAACATTATTAACATGGATAACAACACAGACCAGAAAAGATTGGCCCAAAGCCAAAGAATCATCCCAAGATTGTCTCCAAAGCAACAACAAACCAAAACCCAAATAGAGTGGATGATAACACCAATAGCATCCAACAATCCAATCCTGAGGATAACCCAAGCAGACAAGAAAGAGATAAAAGGGTAGTGCACCTCCACCAAGATAGATAACAAGACCAAAGGAGCATATAGCAAAGCTACCACCAAGAATTCAGCAACAAAAACCACCACCACAAACCAGGAGGCAGGTATTAGAAAACAAGGAGAGCAAAATACACCAAAAAGAGGTAATACCCATAACCAAAATAAATTCCATGACACCAAACCAAGTAACCCGCACCTGAAGCAACCACTAAACAACCTTCAACTAGCCAACCCAAAATGACAAAAAACCCAAAACTAAGGCTAAAAAAACCACAAGAGCTCACCAACAGCCAAACAGAAGCAAACAACCAATAAAGCCACCCAGCCCACCAGCAAACTGAATGGGATGTAGGAGAAAATAGACCCATAGATAAGCTGCCACCCAAATAAGAAAAAAAGTAAAAGATAAGTAGCTGTAGCCAAGAGAGGAAGACCATTACAGGAGGAGGCCAAAACCATAACCAAAAGAACCAAACCAAAATTAGCAAAATTGCGCCAAGCCCCAATCAACAAAAAAATAGTCAACAAATAGCCTCCACCAAGCCAAATTAAAACCAAAGATAAACCACCAACAACCTCCCAGTTCTGCCACCAACATAAGAGGAAAAACTAGCCAACAGCCACCACCAACCAACCCAACACCAACATACAACTAGCCAACAAGGCCACCCAACCAACCACCACAGTAGTAGAAGATCCAACTCAGATAAAGAAGCAACCAACCTAGATATGAGGCAAACCTCATTCAGAGGGAAAGACTAACAACATGCGTAGCCAAAACCCAATAGGAGGCCACCAAAAATAATGAATTAATAATTATGGTAATCACCCAGCCAACAAAACAACCTAGGAAAGAAAAACCTAGGAGGAGAACCAACCCACCAGTAGTAAACCAGAGAAGAAAAGAACTTGACCATACCAAAATAAGGTCCCTTCCAAACCCTAGAGAACAAATAGCCACCACCAAGAGAAAAAAATAAGGCAACAACCATAAAACAACAACCTTCAAGCCACAAGTCGGGGAATAGCCAACAATCAGCCACCGCCAAAAACATGAAAGGAAACTAGCAACCACCAAAATGCCCCTCATTAAGACAAAAATGAAAAGACTAATAGTAGCCTTCGACAAAAATCACCCAGAGAACTAGGTAGAAGGTAGAAACAAACAACAGCATCCACCAAACAAGGCATCACTTATAGAAAATGAGGTTAGCCAAGACCCTAAAGAATAACAGCAAGGAGCAATCCCAATAGGGGAAAGCACAAAAGCAACAATAAATAGAAAGGCTCAAAGAAAACACCATAGCCAAAGAGCAACAAAATAAAGCCATAAGTTAAAGTCTGAGGTAAGGTAGTTCGGAGTTATCCAGATTAAGCCTCGAGCCTTAGGTAAGTTTTGATTATCTAATATAGTGAGCTTATTTAATTCAGCACCCAAATTTGCTAGGAAATCCACACAAGCATAACCTTCATGAAAAATATGAGTAATTTTGTAGCAAACTTGAGAGAGGAGGCTTTTAGTGTGATTAAAGAGATAAATAAGTCAGCATTCCCCTTTTTTAAAAAAAAGTGAGCATATCAAGTAAAAGAAAAGTGTCAACTTCAATCCAAATATTAAAGAGGCCTTTGTTCAAACAAATATCAATCTTTTATTATTATCCATAAGCTCGATAAATAATAGAACAGGGCTTTGAGGGGATAGGCAAAAGGAATCCCTAAGAATACCACCACAACCATATTTATTAGGGAAACTAACCATTAGTATTGATTTTAATAAAGTTCTTTTTAGGTTTGATCCAATGTATAATCTTAACAACCTTATTGAAAGAAACATCAAGTAGAATGAGACCCAATTTTTTAGCCGCAAATTTGTAACCTCTGAAATGGATGTTACTGATTAAATTAGCATTAAACAAAGCATGAATTTTTTCTTTAGTTCTACGATCCTTTTATGATTCATAAAAATACCATGATATTTAGCATCATTTCAATCCATCCAAATGAACCAAATAAGGGTAATAGAAATTAAGATTTTGATATGACATTTCAATTTTTTTTTTTGGAAACAAGCTTCAAGAAGTTGATATAAAGAAAGGGAACCATGAGAATAGTTAGTGTTAAATAAATCATCATACCATGTCCATAATTTGGAAGCAATCTCACAATTGACAAAAACATGATTAACTTTTTCAATATGAAAGCAACAATAGCACTTAGAAGGTAAATAAAACCCTTTATTCGAGCAAGAAATCTACAAGAATAAAGTTATTCAAAATCCTCCAAGCTAAAACCAAATAAGAAATGGGAATGATATTGTTCTAAAGTTTAATGAAAATATTAGAGGAGTTCTACTTATCTCTAATAAAATTTCAAGCCTCTTTAAGAGAAATCACCAATAAGATAGTTTAAAAGAATTTGACTAGGTTTGTTAAAAAATAGGGATGTTTCTAAAGTTATCAAAAGAGAAATAAGGATATAATTCTCAAGTTTGTTTTATTTGAATTGTTAGTAAAAAGAGTTAACTTTGATAGCAGAGAGTGTAGATAGAAGGTAGTTAATAGAGCCATCACTAATTTAATTTTCTTGCCAAAGGAAAGATGAACTGAATGAATACCCCAAGATATTAAGGACTTAGCAACCCATTTATTGGGAGAAAAGCTTTTCCAAACCAAAGAGTCACCAACTTTATAAGCACATAAGAGAGTTTTACCTTGGCGATTTTTCCATCATTAAAGTAGCTGGCTATCATTCTTTCTAATTCCACCAAAGCTTATGAGAAGGAAGTAATAGCTTCACAAATAGGTTTGCAACCAAGACCACCTTCACCCCAAGAACCACAACATTTATGCTGGAAGTCCAATGCATTCTTTTAATAGAATTATTGGAACCCCAAAATAAATATTAAGCAAGTGATCAATTCGATAAGAGTAGAATTAGTGGGAATAATAATTTGAATGAATATATAGAGGCATTAAATTTAGGTACTTTTAAGAATAGTGAGCACACCAAAGGAAAGTAAATGAAATTCTTAAACATAAATTTTATTTAAAATTTTTTGAATTAACTTATCAAAAAGATGGAAACATTTTGGACCTTTAAAAAGAGGAGCACCCAAGTACTTAAGAGGTCAATGTTGATGTTTAAAATTAGTGATATGTAGGATGTGATTGATTTTATTATTGGAGATACTAAAAGAAGTAATAAAATAGCTTTTATTATCTTTGATAGAAAGACCACTTTCTCTACCAAATGTATTTAAAAAATTCTTGAGATTCTTGATATGATGAATAGAAGCATTGCAAAAAATAATGAAATCATCTACAAAGCTTAAATAGGACACAAGAAGACCACCAAGTGTTGTGTGATACATACTATGATTATTTAATAATAAATCATTGATGCTCTTAGATAAGTATTCAACAGTAATAATAAATAAATCAGGGAAAAAGGATCCCCTTATCTAAGGCCATGTGAGGAATGAAAGAAACCCAAAGCTTTCCAATTAAGCAAAATAGAAAAACAAGCATTATTAATACATTTTTTAATAAGAAAAATATATTTATCAGAAAAACCAAATAAATTTAGAATATGAAAAAGGAAATCCCAAGAGATATTATCAAAAGCTTGGTAATATCTAATTTGAAAAGAATGTCCACCTATGGTCTTAGCATTTAAATTATGAATTAATTCTTGGGCAATTAAAATATTATCAGAAATTGATCTACCTCTAACAAACACATTTTGGTTAGGAGAGATAATCTTATGAAGTAGAGGACTAAGCATGCTGGCAAGAATTTTAGAAATCAGCTTATTGAAGAATGCGCAAAGACTAATAGGTCTAAAATCACTCTTATAGTCTGAGTTATCTTTCTTAGGTATGTGAATAATAGAAGTGCTAAAAAAATATCTAGGAAAAGGATTACGATTAAATAAATCAACCACAACATCAATCAAATCATATTTAATAATAAACCAACATTTTTGAAAAATTAAGTACTGAAACCCTCGCCCAAAGAATGTAATCTATGTTCATGCTATTAAGAACTTTAAAATGTCTTCTTCATTAGAAAAAATTAAGCAAAGCATTGCCATCATTGGTAATAATAGAAGTAATCAAGTGCAATTTAGAAATAACTTCATAAAAGCAACTCTTATTAAGCATATTTCTAAAGTAATTAATAATTGAATCCATAATATCATTATTCTCCATAATCCATTCTCTATTATCATTTTTAATATTCTGAATATTATTTAAAGTTGTCTTTTTTTTAACTAAAGCATAGAAATACCTAGTATTTCTATCACCATCCGCAATATGCTTACTAACAACATTTTGATGCCAATAAGTTTCTTCCATATTTTGAAAATTAACAAGTTTATCCTTTGCCTCATTCAAGTCCATAATCTTTGAAGGTTCCATCATAACACAAACTTCAAGATCACAAACCAATTTTTCCATATCCTTGCTATTAGCAAAAATATTTTTAAAATAATGCTTATTCCATAAAACTAGATTTTTTTTAAGTCATTTTAGATTAAACCAGATTCTATTCATCCCTATAATCAAATTATCAGGATGTAAAGGAGCTTTCCAATTATTAGCCACAACATTAAAAAAATCAATATGCTGAATCGACAAGTTCTGAAATCTAAAAGGAGAGAAATATTTAATCTACTAGAATTATCTTTAATATAAACCAAAAGAGGAGCATGATCAAACAAGGTTCTACTTAAATGATCTACATAAGTAATAGGCCATTGAGTAATCCAATGAGTATTAAAAAGAATCTAGTCCAACCTATGCCAAAGTCTAGAGTTTTGCCAAGTATAATTAGAACCCTTAAAACCAATATCAATCAAATTACAATCAAGGATCATATGGAAAATACTTCCATTGGAATGAATATTAGAGAGCAACCACCACTTCATTCAAAAGAGAATAAAATATTGTTGAAATCCACACCAACAAACTAAGGTTATTGATAGAGGTAGTAAAATTCCTCAAATTATCCCAAAGAAGATTTCTACTAGATCTATTACAAGATGCATAAACAAAAGAGCCCAAAACAAAATAATCACCATAAGAGATTTGAGCATTGACAACTTGTTGAAAATCATCAAGAATAGAAACATCAACAAAATTATTCCAATAATGCCAAATCTTATTACTAAAATTAGAGAAAAATTTATTGAAACCAATCATTCTAGCAACATGGTTAATTTAATTAGCATGAATAAGGAGCTCTAGAACAATAAGTAAGCAAATATTATGAATTTGATAAAGATTTCTAATATGGTTATGAATAGAGAGGGTAACCCTCTAACATTCTAAACAAGAAAATTAAACATAAAGAAATAAAATGGGATTAAGAAAAGGTTAATTAAGAGAGAGAGGAGGATGCATAGATATGGTTTTTTTGGCAATTTAGAGGGAAATTTTTAACATTTTTCTCTTTTAGCATGATAAGTTTGGAAACCATTTTCTTTCCTATAGTATTATCATCAGAAGGATTTAGCAACATTACTCATAGATTTAGAGAAGTCTCCTATATAGAAGTAAGTTCTCATTCTTCCAAGACATTAGAATTTATTAAAGGCAAATGAGCATAGTATAGAAGAGATGGAGAAGAAACATATTTATTAAGAAGGCAAGTGTGAACACCCAGCCCTTCCTCCTCAATACCCAATTTATTAGACAAAATGAAATCTTTTTGAGAATTTAAAACATCTTGAACTTGAAAAATAGAATCAAGTTTTGCAACTTGATTATCATGAGGAACTAAAACCATATTCTCCATTGAAATTGAATGATGCATAGCATTAATATCCTCATTAATATTCTCTATTGAAGCTTTATTTTCATCAATCAAAGTCAGCATGGATGCCCGGATCAAATTAGAGGAAATAGAATCATTATCCAAAAATTTAGAAAACTATTATTATCCACATTAGAAGCCTTCAATTGCATAAGAAGTAAGAGGTAAAACAACTTATTAGGAACATCCAAAGAATCCTTTTTTCTAAAGTAGCTTTTTGATATTTAATAGTGGTTGGCCTAGGGTTAGGAACAGAAGTTTCCTTAATAGGGATTTTCTTTCTTAGGTGAGGATGAAGAATGAAACATTCAGAATTATCTTGCTCATGGATTTTGCGGAGAACAAAAGAAAAGGAAATTTTAAATTCAACTATTTGCATATAACCATATTTTTAGATCCCAATCAAATTTCTTGGGGTGTTTCTTGCTAATGTCCAATTCAATAAGGATTCTAGATACGAAAGATGAGATTTTGTAGTCCTCACCGATCAATGGCAATGGCTAACCAAATAAAGCATCCACAATAAAAGGAATTGATGGTTAATGAAATGAATTCACATATTGGGGAGAAAATCCAAACCTGGAATGATTGGGGATTCTTCCTTAATATAAATAGCAGGTCTATTTTAGCAATCTCATTTGACAATTGAAAACAAAATAAGAATAATGAGAGAACGAGAGTAATCCAAATAGGTATAGGTTTTATTTTTATTTAGTTTAGGTTTTATTTATTTTATTTATTTATATTTAGTTTATTTTAGTTTTAGTTTAGGTTTAATTTAGTTTTCAATTTATTTATTTATTTTATTTTTATTTCATTTAGTTAACTTTTTTATTTTAGGTTTTAGATTTAGGTTTTAGGGTTTAGGTTTTATTTTATTTAGTTTATTTATATTGGTTTAAGTTTAGGTTTAATTTTTATTTTTTATTTATTTAGGTTTTTTACTTTAGTTTAGTATTATTTTTTTTTTTTTTTTAGTTTAGGTTTATTATTTTATTAATTTAGTTTTAGTTTATATTAGTTTAGGTTTAGTTTTATTTATTTAATTTAATTT
Source organism: Cymbidium sinense (assembly GCA_021442155.1). Classification (NCBI taxonomy): domain Eukaryota; kingdom Viridiplantae; phylum Streptophyta; class Magnoliopsida; order Asparagales; family Orchidaceae; genus Cymbidium; species Cymbidium sinense. The sequence goes on from CM038214.1 coordinate 114,235,298, forward strand.
TAGGGTTTAGGTTTTAGTTTAGTTTATTTGGTTTAGGTTTTAGTTTATTTTATTTTATTTTAAGTTTATTTATTTAATTTAATTTATTTTATTTTAAGTTTAGGTTTTTTAATTAATTTTATTTAGGTTTAGGTTTATTTTTTTAGTTTATTTTATTCATTTATTTATTTTAGTTTAAGTTTAGGTTTAGGTTTATTTTATTTAGGTTTTAGGTTTAGGTTTAGGTTTATTTTATTTTATTTTAGGTTTAGTTTTTTTTATTTAGTTTAGGTTTATTTTTTATTTTTTATTTTTAGTTTAGGTTTTAGGTTTTTTGTTTTAGTTTATTTATTTAGGTTTAGGTTTTATTTAGGTTTAGGTTTAGGTTTATTTAGTTTTTTATTTGAGGTTTAGGTTTATTTATTTATTTCATTTAGGCTTAGGTTTACTTTTAGTTTATTTGGGTTTAGGTTTTATTTTATTTTTAGTTTATTTTATTTATTTATTTTTTTTATTTTAGGTTTTTAGGTTTTAGTTTAGTTTAGTTTACTTATTTTAGGTTTAGGTTTAGGTTTAGTTTTTATTTAGGTTTAGGTTTTATGTTTTATTTAGTTTAGGTTTTGTTGTCCTCATTTTTAGAATGAGCTCTTAACTTCTCCATCTTAGACATAGGATTCCTCTTAGACAATAAGAGTTCCTTAGTCTTAAGACACATCTAGTGATTAGGTCAACACTTAACCTAACCCTAGAGATTTAGAAGTGTTAGCCATAGGAATAGGTCATGCTTTGGGGGTGTTAGGAAAACTTGCATACCCTAGAGTTTGAAACAAATCCTCACTATCTTCTTCCAAATCAACTTCAAACTCATATAAATCCCATCAAATCTTAAACCAATTCTAACCCAATGGATTTTCTCAAATCATGAATCAATTCTAAATGATTGAAACCCATGATTGAATTCCATATCCAAAATCTTTCCTAAGCCATCTTGATTTCATCTTATGGACTTAGCTCAAATCAAATCCAAATCAATTCAAATTCAAGAAATTTTCTCATAACCCATTTATATTCTCATTTATATTCACAAATATAAATGAAATATAAATTTAAATGATAAAAAAAAATTCAAAATTCAAATCCAAAGCCAATCAAAATCCAACCTAAACTCTTTCAACACAAACCCTTGAACTCCTTCAAATTGAATCCAAATCAATACAATTTCAAAAGAACTTTTCTCATAACCCATTTATATTCTCATTTATATTCACAAATATAAATGAAATATAAATTCAAATACCCAAAACTAAATCCAAAATTCAAACCCAAATCTAATCAAATTTCAACTTAACCCTTCAAGTCAAATTCTTGAACTTAGCCAAATCAAACTCAAATCAAGCCAAACCCTTGATTTTTCTTCATGATTCAATCAATCCTTCAATCATGAATCCAAATATAAACATAAACTTCAATCATCAAACCAAAACTAAAATCAAAACTCAAACCCAAGTCAAACTCATGTTCATCCTTTGAACTTGAAATTGTCAAATGAATCAAAACCCACTTGACTCCAAATCACTTGCAAATGGATTTATGTTTCAATCATAAGTCCATATGTGAGTTCAACCAAACTTGAATCAAGCTTGATCAAGTCAATTGACCCACTTAGGCTCACTTGACCCAAAGTGACCTAAAGTATCCCTTTTGAGCCAAATTCTATTCCTACCCAAATTGGATTGAACTAATCCCACCTAAGCCTCACTTTGTGAACAAAAATCATCATAAGATGATCAATTAGTCAAATTGGGTCAAACCAAGTCAAACTTAAGGGTTGACCAAGTCAACACTTAGTCAAAATGAAACCTAAACTAGCCAAAATCCACCATAGGCTAAATTGATTTAAAACTTAGTAGCATGTAACTGAAACG
>CM038214.1:114902504-115052261 GCA_021442155.1 Cymbidium sinense
TTTTATTCTTTTAAAAAAAAATTAAGTAAACTGCAGTTTAGGTCTATTTAGTTTGTTCGGTATATTTTTTAGTTTTTTTAGTTTATTTTATTTTTTATTTTTATTTAGGTTTATCTTTTATTTTGATTTATTTTAGTTTATTTATTTTAGGTTTGGTTTTTATTTTAGTTTATTTTTAGGTTTAGGTTTAGGTTTATGTTTATTTTTTAGTTGAGTTTTATTTTTATTTTAATTTTTTTTAAATTTTAGGTTTTATGTTTTATTTTTATGTTTAGGTTTAGGTTTTTATTTTATTATTTAAGTTTTGGTTTTAGGTTTATTTTTAGGTTTTATTTTTTAGTTTAGGTTAAGGTTTATTTTCTATTTATTTAAATTTATTTAGGGTTTAGGTTTAGGTTTTATTTATTTTAGTTTAGTTTATTTTATTTTAGGTTTCAGTTTATTTTATTATATTTTAGGTTTAGATTTTTAATTTTTAGTTAGGGTTTACATTTTTTATTGATTTTATTTTTATGTTTTATTTAGTTGAGGTTTAAATTTTTAGCTTTTTGGGGTTTAGTGTTTAGGGATTTGGGTTTAGGGTTAGTTGAGGGTTTAGGATTTAGGGTTTGGGGTTTAGGGCTTAGGGTTTAGGGTTTAGGTTTTACATTTTAGGGTTTTGGGTTTAGGGTTAGGGCTTTAGGTTTTAGGGTTTAGGATTTAGGGCTTATGGTTTAGGGTTTTTAGGATTTAGGTTTTAGGTTGTAGGTCTAGGGTTTAGGTATTAATTTAGGGTTTAGGGTTTTTGTTTTTTTTAATTTAAGAGAAAACAAATTTAGATTTAACATTTTTTCTTTTCGATTTCATCAAGTAACACCAAGTTTTCTAAGACACAGCGATGACATAGATAAAATGAGCATGCATAGAGCAAATCAAAACCACTAGAAGAATCATCTCTACTCTAATGACACGTTCCATGCGATTGGATCGATCATTCTTAAATTTCTCTAGTTCCCAGAACCACCTCGACCTCTTGAGTAGCATGATACCATCAAATCCTTGATCGTCTCTCTCCTTCACCATGGTAACCGTTGCTCCTCCTGCCTCCATAACCACCTTGCCACCACTACCTCCGGCACCTCAGATCCCCACTTGTTTACCTCGGCTTTGCCTCCAGTTAGATATAGGCGAGCACGGTTGTGGTGATATTCTTGCCATCAAGGTTCTACTCATTCTTCAGGTTTAGGTTTATTAGGTTTTTCGATTTAGGTTTCTTTTTTTAACTTATCTTGTAACTTTAAGTTTAGGGTTTAGGGTTTAGGGTTTAGGGTTTAGGGATTTTAGGGTTTAGGGTTTATGATTTAGGGTTAGTTTAGGGTTTAGGGTTTTAGGGTTTAGGGTTTAGGGTTTGGGTTTAGGTTTGGGGTTTAGGGTTAGTTTTATTGTTTAGGATTTGATTTAGGATTTAGAGTATAAAGTTTTTTATAAAAAAATTAAGTAAACCAATAGGTTTAGGTTTATTTAGTTTAATTTTTATTATTTTATTTATTTATTTATTATTATTTAGGTTTATTTTTTATTTTTATTTAGTTTGGCTTATTTATTTTAGTTTAGGTTTTTTATTTTAGTTTATTTTTTAGGTTTAGGTTTCAATTTATGTTTATTTTTTAGTTTATTTTTATTATTATTTTATTTTTAGGTTTAGGTTTTATTTTTTATTTTCAGGTTAGGTTTAGGTTTTAGCGTTTTTATTTTATGTTTATTTTTAGATTTTATTTTTTAGTTTAGATTTAGATTTTAGTTTATTTACTTTTATTTAGGGTTTAGGTTTAGGTTTAGGTTTAATTTATTTTAGGTTTAGGTTTAGGTTTTATTTATTTTAGTTTAGTTTATTTTAGTTTAGGCTTATGTTTATTTTAATTTGATTTTAGGTTTAGGTTTTTTTTAGTTTAGGGTTGAGGTTTTATTTTTTATTTTTTATATGTATTAGTTATAGGTTTATTTTTTAGGTTTAGGTTTTGATTTAGTTTTTACTTTATTTTATTTTAGGTTTAATTTTTATTTTATAGTTTAGTTTAGGTTTTAATTTATTTTATTTTAGTTTAATTTTTATTTTTTATTTTATTTTCTTTTTAGGTTAAGGTTTTGGTTTAGGATTAAGTTTAGGTTTAGGTTTTAGTTTTTATTTTCTTTTATTTTATTAATTTATTTTGGTTTAGGTTTATTTATTTAGTTTATTTTTAGGTTTTATTTAGGTTTAGGTTTTAGTTGAGGTTTAGGGTTTGGGATTTATGGTTTAGGGTTTAGGGTTTTAGGGTTTAGGGTTTAGGGTTTAGGTTTAGGGTTTAGGTTTTAGGATTTAGGGTTTAGGGTTTAGGGTTAGGGTTTAGGTTTAGGGTTTTATTTTAGGTTTAGGTTTAGGGTTTAGGGTTTAGGGTTTTAGTTTAGTTTAGGGTTTAGGGTTTTAACGAACAACAAATTAAGATTCATTTCTTCTTTTGATTTCATCAACCAAGTAACACACCAAGTTTTCTAGACACAAGTGATGACATAGATCAAATATGAGCATGAATAAATAAAACCACAGAAAACTAGAGTTGTCTCTTTTAGACATAGTTCAATAAACAGCGGTCGGATTGTCCATTCTTTGGTTTCTCTAGTTCCCATGAACCACCCCACTCTTGAGTAGTGGGATCCACCATCATATCCCCCTTACGCCTCGCCACCACCCAGGTTGCTCGTCCACCTCCAACCACCTGCTCTTCACTCCATATCCACGACCTCAGGATCCCCAGCCATGATGATAATGGCCTCCTTCACCTCCTTTCTAGATCTGGGCACGGTTGATGGTGATGTTCTTAGTCAAGATTTATCCATTCTTAGGGTATAGGTTTAGGTTTATTAGGATTTAGGGTTTAGGTTTATTTTTAATTTATTTAGTTACTTACTTTGGTTTAGTTTTATATTTTGTGGTTTAAGGTTTAGGGTTTAGGTTTAGGGTTTTAGGGTTTATGCTTTTAGGCTTTAGGGTATAAGAATAGGGTTTAGGGTTTAGGGTTTAGTGTTTAGGGTTTGAGGTTTAGGGTTTTTTAGGGTTTAATATTTTCTAGTTTTTAGGGTTTAGGGTTTAGGGTTTATGGTTTTTTTGTTAAATTAAGTAATACGACATATTTAGGTTTGTTCAATTTATTGAGTTTATTTTTTATTTATTTTAGTTTCATCTATTTTTTATTTTTATTTAAATTTATTTTTTTATTTAGTTTTGTTTATTTATTTATAGGTTTATTTATTTTAGTTTATGTTTTTTATTTTATTTCATTTTTAGGTTTAGTTGACTTAGTTGAGTTTACTCCTTTTATTTAGGTTTATTTTTATTTTTTTAAGTTTAGGTTTAGGTTTTTTATTTTTCTTTAGGTTGAGGTTTTAGTTTTTTTATTTTAGGTTTATTTTTTAGTTTATTTTATTTTGTTTGGTTTAGGTTTAGTTTATTTTAGGTTTAGGTTTAGGTTTTATTTATTTTAGTTTAGTATTTTAGTTTAAGTTTAGTTTTATTTTATTTTATTATTTTATTTTTATTCTAGGTTTAAGTTTTGTTTAGTTTAGGGTTTAGGTTATTTTTTTTATTTTTTTAGCTTTATTATTTATGTTTAGGTTTTTATTTAGTTTTTATTTTATTTTTTTAGGTTTATTTTATTTTTATTTTACGTTTAGTTTTTATTTTATTAAGGTTATTTATTCTTAGGTTTATTTTAGTTTTAAGTTTAGTTATGTTTTTTGTTATTTTATTTTAGTTTATTTTTATTTTTTATTTTATTATAGTTTATTTTTATTTTTTATTTTATTTTAAGTTTAGGTTTAAGTTTAGGTTTTTATTTTATTTTATTTTTTTATTTTATTTAGGTCTAGTTTTTTTTTAGGTTTAATTTAGTTTAGGTTTAGGTTTTTAAGGTTTAGGGTTTAGGGTTTAGGGTTTTAGGGTTTACAGTTTTAGGGTTTAAGGTTAGGGTTTATGGCTTTGGGTTTTAGGTTTAGTTTTAGGCTTTAGGTTTAAGATTTAGGTTACCTTAGGGATTAAATTTTCAAGGTTTAGAGCTTTAGGCTTTAGGGTTTAGGGTTTTAGGTTTTAGGTTTTTTTTAGTTTAGGGTTAGGGTTTAGGATTTTGGGTTTAGGGTTTAGCTTATTAGTGTTTAGGGATTAAGGTTTAGGGTTTAGGGTTTAGCATTTAGGGTTAGTTTTAGGGTTTAGGGTTAGGGTTTAGGGTTGAGGATTAAGGGTTTAGTATTTAGAGTTTAAGGTTTAGAGTTTCTTTAAAATTAAGTAAACTGGTAGGTTTAGTTTTTTTAGTTTATTTAATTAAATTTTATTTATTTTAGCTTATTTTATTTTTGTTTAGTTTATTTTTGGTTTATTTATTTTAGTTTATTTTTTAGTTGAGTTTTATTTTTATTTTATGTTTTAGGTTTAGGTTTTAGGTTTCTAGGGTTTAGAGTTTAGGGTTTTAGGGTTTTAGGTTGATTTTAGGTTTAAGTTTAAGGTTTAGGTTAGTTTATAGTTTAGTTTAGGTTTAGGGTTTTAGGTATATAGTTTAGGGTTTTGGTTTTAGTTTTAGGTTTTAGTTTATAGTTTTAGGTTTAGGTTGAGATTAGGGTTGTAGGTTTAGTGTTTAGGTTTAAGGTTAGTTTAGGGTTTATGGGTAGAGTTAGGTTTTTTATTTTAGGGTTTAGGGTTTTAGTTTAGGTTTTAGTTTTAACATTCTTAGGGTTTAGTTTATTAGGTTTTAGGGTTTAGGTTTATTTATCATATATTTTACTTTTAGTTTAGTTTAGGTTTGTGATTATAGTTTAGTTTTAGGTTAGGGTTTATAGGTTAAGGTTTAGGTTAAGTTTAGTTTAGATTTGTTTAGGAATTAGTTTAGGTTTTTTTTAGGGTATAGGTTTAGGGGTTAGTGTTTAGGGTTTAGGATTAATTATAGGTTTAGTTTGTAGGTTTAGTGTTGTAGGATTAGGGTTTAAGGTTTAGGGTTAGTTTAGGGTTTTAGTTTTGGTTTAAGGTTTAGGTTTAGGATTTAGGTTTAGGTTTATTTAATTAAGCGGTTTACATTTTTTAGTTTATTTAGTTTATTTTTATTTATTTTAATTTAATTTATTTTTTTTATTTATGTTTAATTTTATTTTATTTAGTTTAGTTTTTTATTTTAGGTTTATTTATTTTAGTATAGGTTTTATTTAATTTTATTTTTTAGGTTTAGTTTTAGGTTTAGGTTTTATTTTTATTTTAGGTTTAGATGTATGTTTTTATTTAATGTTTTTAGGTTTATTTTTTATTTTTTTTTAATTTTTTTTTAAATTTTATTTTTAGGTTTTATTTAGTTAGGTTTAAATTTTTTTTTTTGGGGTTTAGGGTTTAGGTTGAGTTTAGGTTTAGGGTTTATTTAGGGTTTAGGTTTAGGGTTTAGGGTTTAGGGTTTAGGATTTAGGGTTTATGATTTGGGTTTAGGTTTTAGGGTTTAAGTTTAGATTTTGGTTTAGTGTTTAGGGTTTAGGGTTTAAGATTTAGGGTTTTAGGGTTTAGGTTTATTTTTTTATTTTATTATATTTTAAATTAGGTAAGAAATAGGTTTACGTTTATTTAGTTTAATTTTTTTATTTTATATTAGTTTATTTTGTTTTCTTCTTTTTATTTAGGTTTTTTAATTTTTTTTGTTTAGTTTATTTATTTTAGATTTATTTATTTTAGTTTATTTTTTAGGATTAGGTTTAGGTTTAGGTTTATTTTTTAGGTTAATTTTATTATTTAGGTTTAGGTTTTATTTTCTATTCTTAGGTTTAGGTTTTTAGTTTATTTTTTTATGTTTAGGTTTTGTATTTTTATTTAAGGTTTATTTTTAGGTATTAATTTTTAGTTTAGATTTAGGTTTATTTTAGTTTATTTTCTTTTATTTAGTTTAGGATTTTGGTTTAGTTTATTTTAGGTATAGGTTTAGGTTTTTATTTTAATTTAGGTTGAGGTTTATTTTATTTTGTATATTTTAAGTTTAGATTTTTTTTTAGTTTTGGGTTTAGGTTTTATTTATTATTTATTTTAGGGTTTATTTTAAGGTTTATTTTTAGGTTTAAGTTTTATTTGTTTTTTTATTTTATTTTATTTTAGTTTATTTTATTTTATTTTTTTGTTTAGTTTTTATTTTATTTATGTTTTTTATTTTTAGGTCTTTTTTTTTTTTTAGTTTAGTTTAGGTTTTTATTTATTTTATTTTAGTTTAGTTTTTATTTTTTATTTTTTTATTTTTAAGTTTAGGTTTAGGTTTAGGTATAGGTTTAGGTTTTAGTTTAGGTTTTTATTTTATTTTATTTTTTTATTTTATTTAGGTTTAGGTTATTTATTTGTTTATTTAGGTTTTATTTAGTTTAGGTTTAGGTTTTTAACTTTTTAGGGTTTAGGGTTTAAGGTTTAGGGTTTAGTGTTTAGGGTTGAGGATGTGGGATCTAGGATTTAGGGTTTAGGTTTGTAGGTTTAGGGTTTAGGATTTTACGGTTAAGTGTTTTAGGTTTAGGGTTTAGGATTTTAGGGTTTAGGGTTTTAGGTTTAGGGATTAGGGTATTTTTCTTATAGGGAAATTAGAGAAATTTTATTGTCGCAAAGAAAAGGTACAAAGTCCTTAGAGGGGGCAAGTCTTTAAGCTAATCAGAAACTACAAAAGTCTAAGAGTTAAACTAATTAATACATAGTTAAGAAAAAGCAAGCAAAGGAAAATAAAGTAATCCACAAAAGAAACTCCATGTAAGCACCATCAAACTTCCCTCTTTGAAACCCGATCCACCATAGTCTCGACTGTAAAGAGATCAAACATGATTTTAAAGGGATGAGAACATATAAACACATAATTAATCAAGCATAAAAGTGAAAAGATAAAGGAATAATATAAAGAAAAGGCTCAAGCTCAATTACAATCATCTCAAGGAGCAACATATATGAAAGCATCCATACTTGGTGAAGGGTTACAATTACATATAGTGCTATGAGCCAAAATGAAAGAGTGGGAAACATCAAGGCCATCATTGCCGACATACCTCTTGTAGCATCTTATCTAAGGATGATCATTGCACGCATAAAACTTCAAAAACAAATATAACTTCAAACACCAAAGCACTCAGATATATTAAGTTCAATATAATAGATAAAAGGTAAACCATTAGGTTAGCACTAGACTAGAGCACCACCAAAGCCACCACCAAGAATGACTAATAAAATCACAAGGAATAAACATCAGAATATTAAAAAGCACTAAATAGAGACAAGACAAAGGCAAAGGAAACATAGGTGGTAGGATCCATTAAAAGGACATGCAAAGAGCCCAAAGCATTAATCTAATCTAATAAGACTAATATAGTAAGAGGGTTAGGCGCAAGGCATCAAACAAGAAAGTTGAGAGGTTTAGCTGCGAAGAAAGGAAAATCGCAGGAAGAAAGAAAGAATGATAGAAAGATAAGCGCGATTCTAGCATAGTCTCAAAGGAGCGAAAATTATACCAAAATAAATACTCATTTAACCAACCCGGCCAAAAACCAATCCAACCCGCAAGCAAGACCACCAAAGCCACCATAACAAGGATCCAAGTCATCAAACCCAGAACCATTAGTAAAAATACCAACGGTCATCATCCACAAACATCAAAATATCCGGGATAAATGAACCAATCCCAATCCAAGGAAAGGAGAACCTAGTCAGAGATAGAGACAATAGTGAGAAAAGAAAATGCCCATTGGACCAAATACAATCAATAAATAGAAACAATAAGAAAACAACAAAACCACAATCACCCAAAGGAAAAAATAGCCCAGTATTCTTTAGCAGCTTTGAACAAAACTAAATAAAAACCTCATAATATAAGGGAGGACAAACCCATATTCAAAAGATATAACAATAGTTACATCATCCTCAAACTCATCTAGAAAAGGTTAAAGAGCCACAAAAATAGTTCTCCAAACAATAAGTAGCAAACCCTCAGGGCACCCAACCCTCTTAGTAGTAGGGGCAATAACCACATAAACATGCACAATCCAATTATCAAACCCAACCAAAACCCTCAAGCGCATCAAAAACTAAAAGGACAAAAGTAGGTTAGGTGAAACTCATGAGAGAATGGACAACCAAAAGCACCATGAATAACCACCCTAATTGACAAATAACTAGGTGACAAGTCATCCAACCATAGAACAACCATTCTAGAAAACTCAAAAAATGACCACTAGAAAGAGAGCGGACAAAGGCGGGTAACAAATCTGAGTGAGCAACACCGGAAGGAAAAACCCACATCCAGGACAACACCAACAACCAACAGAAAAGACAAAGACAACAAACTAGGTTGTAGAGATCCAACCAATAAGAGAACCACACACTAGAGACAAGCAAAACCTAGCCTCCACCTACTACAAACACATCCAGGTGGGAGAAAACACCGAAACCAAAAAACTATAGTAGAAAGCCAAAAAGGAATCAAAGATATGAAGAACTCAAACTAGAGAATAAAAATAGATTTAGGTGAAGAGAAAACTCAAGACCAAACTAGCAAGGAAATAACCAGTTCTAAGAAAAAAAACCACCATAGAAAGCCAAAGCCCTAAGAGGAAGGAAAAGCTAAAGCCTCTAAGGTAAGGCAATCAGTTTATCTAACATGACCCTTAAAGGAAAGGTATGACATCATTAGAAAACATTTACAAACTAGAAGACTTGGCAGAAAATCAGCACTATAAATATGAAATTTGAAAATCTAGGTTAGCAGAAGACTCTAGTATAATTAAAATAAAACACTTGACATTACCATGAGAATTAGATTTAAGTAAATCTAAAGAAGGAGAGCATCAACTTCTAATCTTATAAACCTTGTTGTAAACAAATCCCATGATGAATGCCTTTAAGTTAAAAATAGAACAAGGCTCTAAAGGCGTAAAGCAAATAACCTTTCCACCATGATCTCTCAAAATCCCACAACCATAATAAAAAACCATCCATGTTAACCTTAATGCAATGATAATTAGGTTTAATCCAAATATCTAATTTTTTTTGGGTAGGAGAGACATTACAAGGAGGAAGGTTAATCCCAAATTTCAAGGCCACGATTTGTAAATTTGGGTGAGTAAGAAGATTGGATTTGAAAGAGGCAAAATTTTGTATTTGGATCTAGCAATATGATTATAATTCATAGGAATATTACAATGCATTTACATCATTTCTATCCATCAAAATATACTAAAGAATAGTAATACCTAATACAATTTTAACATGACCCTTAGAAGTATGAGAGAATCATGTTCAAGGAGTTGCATAATAGAAAATGAACCATTAAAGTGGAAAGTATTAAAAATATTATCATACCAGTTCTACATTCTAGCAGCAATAGGGTCATTCATAAAAACATGATCCACACTTTCAATGTGATAGCAACAATGACATTTAGAGGGGAGTTGGAAACCTTTTTTTTTAGAAGAGTAGGGATATAATGCTTAATAATGCGTCAAGTTAACACCAAGAATGAAATAGGGATACTATTATTCAAGTTTTTTTGTAAAACTAAGGACTCTTGATATTTAAATCTTATAAAATGGCACACATTCGTAAAAACAAAATCTCCAGAAGAAGAAATTTTGATAAGAATTTGGGATTCATTAGGGTGAGGGAAAATGTTAAGGATTTTGTTGATGATCACATTAGGGACAAGGTTATTCAATTGAGCCACATCCCAATTATTATTAATAATTAATTAAACCTTAAGCACCATGGAATTAGTATTGAGAAAGGAATCAATGAGACCGAGCCAATTGTCTTGCCAAAAAAATGAGGAACAATTGATACCCCAAGAAATTAAATTCAATGCACTCCATTTGATACTACAAAGTCTTCTCAAATAGAGAATCACCATATTTGAAAGCACTAATGAGGGGTGTTTGCCGAAAATATTTAGCATAAACTTTGACCGGTAACTATCTTTATTTCTAAAGTTCACCACATTTTATAGGAAAAACAATTAATAGATCCTCTAAGGTTTTGCAACCCAAGCCACCTTCATTATTAGTACCACCTGAGTTATGCCAACTAGCCCAATGTAAACTTTTGTAGATGTATTAGATCCCCAAAGAATTTATTAAAAGTCTATTAATCCTTTTAATAATAGAGCAAGGGACAATAGTAGACAAAAGATACATTGGTAGAGAACAAAGGTACTTTTGATTAGGATAAGTCTAGCAAAGGAGAGTGAATGAAATTCCCAGGAGGGTTTTCTTATTTATTTTATGAATAAATTCAAATAAAGAAGATCTTTTCATGCCTCTATATAAGAGTCCCTAGATACTTGATAAGGAGATTTTGGTGAAAGAAACCGAAATATTTGATAACATTGATCTTAGATAAGGGATAGAAGAGCTAGTAAAATATTTTATCAGGATTAATATTCAAGCCACTCTCCCTACCAAAATGAATTAAGAACTTACATAATTTTTTTTGTGAGTAGTGGCATTGCAAAATATAATGGAAATCATTAGCAAAACTAAGGTGAGAAATGGGAACACAAATGGTTCCATAGAACATGTTAGGCATTAAACTAAACATATGCTCAAGACATCTAGAAAGATATTCCACTATAATAATGAAAAGAGTAGGAGAAGAGGGTCACCCCCATGAGAAGAGGAGAAAAAAATGCACTTCACCATTAAGAAGCATAGAAAAAGAATTCTCAATCCATTTTTTAATTAAAGCAATAAATTGATTAGAGAACCCAAATAAAGCCAAAATTTTGTATAGGAAAACCCAACCAATATTATCATAGGCTTTGGAAATGTCAAGCTTAAAAGCTAGTTTCCACCTTTTGGCATTCAAATCATGGATCATCTCTTGAGCAAAAGAACATTATCGAAATGGATCTCCCTTTAACAAAATTGGTTTGATTGGGGGAGATAATTTTAGGGAGCAAGATACTCAATCTTTTAGCCAAAATCTTAGAGATAAGTTTATTAAAAAAGTGCAAATGCTAATCAACCTAAAATCACTCCAAACTTCAGGATTGTCTTTTTTAGGAATTAAAATAATGGAGGTGCTTTCAAAATATTTGGGAAGGATACTACCCTTAAAAAGCCAGGAACTGCTTTAATTATGCCCTCTTTAATGACAATCCAACATTTTGGAAAAAAAGGGTAGTATAACCATAGGCCTAGTCTTTATTTACTCTACAAAATATCAAAAATTTTTGATCTTAGAAGGTAAGGGAAAGCATATTGTTATCCTCATCGAAATAAAATTAGAATAACTTCAAGCTAAGAAATATCATCATAAGCAACATTTTTATTCAGAAGCTCTTTATAAAAAAGACAACAAACTCAATAAGCTCTTTGTTATCCAAACACCAAACTCCATCATTAATTTTAATTTTATGAATATGGTTTATAGCTTTTTTTCTTTTAACCATGACATGGAAATATTTGGTATTGTGATCTCATCAGATCCATTTCATAGAAGCTTTTTTTGCCAATAAGTCTCCTCCATATCTTGAAAACATGTCAACCTATCTTTAGCTTGAGCCAACATCTGAATTTTAGAAGGATCATTAACAACATCTTCCAAAGCGATCACCTCATTCTCCATTTTATTAATATCAACAAAAGATTCTTAAAATAGTGTTTATTCCACCAAGAAAGGTATTATTTAAGTCTTTTTAATTTGAACCACAATCTCTTCATCCCAAAAATAGTGTCATCATAATGGAGAGGTTCTCCCCACTTACTAGCAACAACATTGAAAAATCTATCATCCATAAGCCACATATTTTGGAAATGAAAAGGGGAGAAGGATTTGTTAGCATTAAAATTAACATTAATAAGCAAGGGAGAATGTCCGATGGGGTTACTTAAGTGCTCCATAGAAGTAATAGGAAAAATTAATCCATGGAAAAAAGAACCCTATCAATCCTTTGCCACAGTCTATAATTATTCCATGTAAATTGAACCTAGTAATGTTAATGTGAGTAAGATGACATTTAAGGATCATGCTATTAAAATCTTCCATAGAAAACAAGTTATGAGCATTTCCACTAACACATTCAGAGGAAGAAGAGATAGTATTAAAATCTCTACATAAACCAATGAGCGTAAACAAAAGAAGAAAAACTAATAAGTTTCTCCCAAAGAATGTGTCTACCATTTCTATTACAAGAAGCATAAACAAAGGAACCAAAAGAACTAAACTTATCATAAGTAATCTTAACATTCACAACTTGGGATAAATCATCCAAAATCTACATAACATAAGGACTACTCCAAAATAACCAAATTTTATTGCTAGAGTTAGCAAAAAAATTACTAAAAAAATCATTCTAGCAACATAAGAAATGTTAGAAGGTAGAATAAATGGTTCCAAGATAGCCAAGAAGGAAATGTTATGAGTACAAACTAAGTTTCTAATTTTATTTCTAATAGAGGGTATCAATCCCTCTCACATTCCAAATTAAGAAACAAATCATTTATTTTTTGGGCAGAAGAGCTAGATCTAGTAAATCTGACAAATTAGGAAGGTTTGTTTTAAGAGTTTTATTTTTCTTTCTAAAAATAGTTTGGAACATTATTCATATCCACTACATCACCATCAGAGAGATTTTAGGTTGTTTTGGAGAAATTTGCACATTTAAAGCATCATTGCAAACCACTTCACCCTCTTCCAAATTATTATAGGTTGAAATGTCAAAATAAAATCAGTTCAACATTAGAAGAGGAAAGGGATTAGAGCCATTTAAAGCATAAGTGCCCAAGTCAAAATTAGAAGCCTTTCATTAGTTTGCTCTCCATTAAAACCCTCATCTAGGATCACATTCTTATCAATTAATGGTGGCATAGAAGTACGAATTAAATCATTTGAGATAGAATCATCATCCGTAAGTTTCAAAACATATTATTACCCATATTATTACCAATATGGGGGCATTCAACTCTATAGAATCATTGAAGGGTAAGGAATCCTTATTAACATGAGACATCCAAAACATCAGAAAGAATTGCCATTCTCCATAGAAATAGTGGGTGGATCAAGATAATGTCCCCTAGTTTTAGGTAAAGAAATGTCCATAAGAGTAGAATTTTGTGCTTTAATCAAGGGCACCATAAGGTTGGGATCCAAATTATTATTAACTGGTTTTGATTTCTTAAAGTGAAGGTGAACCACAAAATAATTTGAAAACCCATGGCCATGAATTTTACAATGGGAACAAAAAATAAGAAAATTCTCAAATTCCACTTTTGCAAATATTCATATTTCTCTAATCCTAGCCAAATTTCCTTAGAAATTTATAGTTATATCCAACTCAACTAAAATCAAACAAGAGAGTATTAGAAGCGTTTCTTAATCAACTTAGAGGATGACCAAACATCCCAGCAAAAGAAATTCATGATTAATGAAATGGACAAGCGATTAGGAAAGAGATCCAAACGAACAATAGGAGATTCCTCTAAATATCAAAAAGAGGCATCCATTTCAACAATCTCATCGACAATTGAAAACAAAAATACGATGAGAAAAAACATGAGAGTAATCCAAATAGTTGGAAAGATCAATACTTGAGAATCGATCAATCCAATGAAATAATTCCATAGTTTCAAGCTATATAAGAAAGATCAAATATTCTCCAAAGGATGATGCAAAGTGAATTTATCCACCAACATAAATTCAAAAGGCAAGCCTTTTCATAACTGAATTAGAACAAATTATCACAAGTAAACTCTAGAAGGAAGTTAAAATAAGCTCGAGAGACTCACCAGTGCAATTAGCTTCACTAACAAGAACATTCTTGAATGATTTCAAAGCTAGTGATCGATTTAAGCTAGAAACCCCCAAAGAGCCATATTAGCGGGTAGCAGATTATTTCCCCATGGGAAGTATAATTTAACCATGATCAAGTGGTGCATGATGACAAGTGAATATCGAACTTAAATGGAAGCAACAAAATTACCACGAAAAAAAACATGAGGGATGCACTCCATAGAAATGACTATAGCACAAATGGAGGAGAAGATGCTGAAAGAATGGGTTTATTTTTTAGGTTAGGTTTAGGATTTTAGGGTTTAGGTTTAGGTTTAGGGTTTAGGGTTAGTTTAGGGTTTAGTTGGTTTAGGGTTTAGGGTTAGGTTTAGGGTTTAGGTTTAGGTTTTATTTTAGGGTTTATGGTTTTAGGTTTAGTTTTAAGTTTAGGTTTAGGTTAGTTAGGGTTTATAGTTTAGGTTTATAGTTTAGGGTTAGTTTAGGGATTAGGGTTTAGGGTTTTAAGGTTTAGGGTTTAGGGTTTTTTAGGATTTAGGGTTTAGGGTTTAGGTTGATTTAGGGTTGTAGGTTTAGGGTTTAGGGTTAGTTTTATGGTTTAGGGTTACAGTTTATAGTCTAGGATTTAGGGTTTGGGTTTAGGGTTTAGGTTTTTTTTTAATTAAGTAAAGTGGTAGGTTTAGGTTTATTTAGTTATTAATTTAATTTAGTTTATTTTTTATTTAGGTTTATTTTTTGTTTAGTTTATTTTTTTAGTTTAGGTTTATTTTATTTATTTTTGTTTAACTTTAGGTTTATGTTTATTTTTTATTTAGTTTTATTTTTATTTTATTTTTTAGGTTTAGGTTTTATTTTTTTTATTTTTAGTTTTAGGTTTAGGTTTTTATTTTATTTTTTTATGTTTAGGTTTTAGGTTTTATTTTAGATTTATTTTTAGGTTAGGTTTAGGTTTATTTTTAGTTTATTTTATTTTATTTAGGTTAGGGTTTAGGTTTAGTTTATTTTAGGTTTAAGATTAGGTTTTATTTATTTTAGTTTATGTTTATGTTTATTTTATTTTATTTATTTTAGGTTTAGTTTTTTTTTAGTTTAGGTTTAGGTTTTTTTTTTATTTTTTGGTTTATTTTTTAGGTTTAGGTTTTTATTTAGTTTCTATTTTATTTAGGGTTTTGTGCCACCATCCTTCAAGATCTTTGATGGTAGTGAGAACCAAGGATATACATTGCACACTTTAGAGCTTTAACCGTTGACACACTCTTCCTCCTTTTCATTAGCTCTCGGTGTTGCATTTAAGCGGTACATTGGCAACAGTTGTGAAAACTTTTGAGTTAAGCACCTCTTCATCAAGAGGTTTGTTGGAGCTCAAGAGAGGTGGTTGTAGGTGATCTCTTTGAAGAGAAAAAAACTCAATGAGTCCTTGTTGATTACATTCTCGGGTGGCACAACTGAGCATGAAATATGAACCATAGTTGTCCAAACATGCCATTGAGATTCTTCTCAAAATATCCTTGGCCGGTTACCCTTCATGCTTATGGGCTTTACCATCAAACATTTGAGAAATTAATCAACAAGGTAGCCTACAAGAAGCCAAATAGTTGCCCTTTCGACCAATCATTTAGGCCCAAGTGTAGAAGGTGTTTGAGAAGAAGCCAGGATAGTTATGTGGGCGGTGGGCGACCAACCGAGTTTATGAGAGACTACGAGCTCAAGCCTCCTTTGCCACCTCCTCTTCCACCACCTCGGCCATCATACCTACCACCAGACCACCATAATGACCATTTCCACCACCTCATGACCCTCGAGGTTGCATTCATATTCATCGCCAGGTAGCTACTTTCCACCTACTCTTGCCAATAGATTGAATAAGCCATATTCATTCAAGAGGGAGATAGTTAAGAAAATTTTTAAGAATCTCTTAAAGAAACTTGACTTTTAGTTACCGAAGCCTAGAGGTGGAGGAAGTGGGAGAAATGATCTAGTTATTACTGCGCATGTTAGCCATGTCTTAGAGGATTGTATCACTTTTAAGGACTAGCTTGAGCAGTTCATGTTGGGAGCCATAGTTATCCCTAAGAATACTTATTAGAACAACCATCTAGTTTTATTAGAGTAATCCTTGGGGATACTTGTGATTCTTAAGACTAAAGAAGGTTAGGATATCTCCCTATCCCAAACCTCTAAAGATCATTTCTAAGAGAAGCTTTCTTCTTAGGTGCAAATAAATCAAACCTCAACACCAAGGAAGGTTTGTTAGATGCAAAATAACTCGGGAGGTGTGATGACAATAATAGCGACTCACCATACTTTCACGATAGTCCGGTAAGCATTGTCAGTCAGTACTCCCTCCAGTTATAGCTACCACCTCTTATTAGCTCCTCTTGTATCTTGGGAGCATTGTATCGGATAAGGCACTAAATACCTTACTCACTTTCTTTACTTGATTTCTATGTACCTCCACCCAAAAGAAATTAAAAGAAAGCGATTCTTATATATTGTCTACTGATGCTCTTGATTTTATTCATATTGAAAGCTCTAGTCATATAAAATAATAGCTCTAGAATTGATTCTTTCCTTTCTAATTGAGTGTATCCTTCTTTGAATTAATCAAGTTCACCTCTTGAGATTGACTTGGAGTCAACTGACTCTGAGGATCCCATAGGAGAAGTTGTAGGTATGCCTGATGAGAAGGTAGAACTTTCCATAAGCTCATCATTCCAAGAAGTCGGTCAATCTACATAGTGGCAAAGTTCTATCTCCTTAGAGCACCTTAGGATAAGGGTAAGCAAGTCATTGGTTCAATGAGTAGATAGCCCCCCACCATGGGATACTCCACCCATGGATATGCTTGTGGAGGACCAAGCCGGTTGATTATAATGTCTAGCTCACCTTAGAAAGTTTCCACTAAGTTAAGCATATACAACACTCTTATCTTATCCAAAGAGATGAGGGAAGGGGAATCTAATCAAGGCGCACTTGATCTAGAGATATGCCAGCTTGGTGACGCTACTGGAGGGAGGCACTTGAAGGACATCTTAGGAGTTACATTTAATGATGAAGACTTACTCTTAGGGAGGCCGCCTTCTTTACATTATAGTGGATGTTGGCGGAGATAGGCTATCCATAAGTTGACCCAGGTGTATCTCAACATTATGAGTCTAAGAACCCTTTACTTGAGGATCAACATCTCAAACTCCAAAAAAGGATGATGTTAAAAGATTTAATGAACAAGGTGAGAGGGCCTTGTGGTGTTTATTTTGGATGTAGGGGTGGGGGCGAGATCATAGGGGGGTACTTTTGAGGTGATTGGGTATAACATTGAGGTATGATGTGCTATCAAAGATAGAGGCATCACCTACAATGGACCTAATCACATAATAAGACTCTAAGGCATGATGGGTCTTGAATGTACGAGATTTTCCCCTACTTTACATGAATAAAGTAGCATTTATATTATACTAGGTTCTTAAGTTCCATATGGAGGCAAGCCTCCATAGTTAATTACTTCTTAGGAAATGAAATTTCTTAAGAATATTCTCGATTAAAGTAGACAATTATCATGTCCAAAGATTTCAAGGTTAGGCTATCAAAGGATTGGTTGTATTTGGAAAATCAATTGGGAAAGTTCAAAGAGAAGACTTATTTTTGGAATCTAAATGAAATAATTAGGAAATTCTCATGATACTAGGAAGCTTGGTGGGCATTCTAATCTATCTTATGGTTGGGCTTTATAATTTTGAAGTTGAGGAGATTTATATATTTTGAGTTGAAATTTAATTAGATTTCTAGGACTTATAATCCACCAACACAAGGTTGTGGGGAATGCTAGAGGTGAGGATTTATGCTGTAGCGAAGAAAATAGCTACCTCAGATCTAAATCTAGGGAGCTTTAGTATGAGCTAAAGCATGGCCTAAATCTAAGCGATTGGACATAAGGGTTTACCTCCAAGAGAATAAATTATACTTTTGGACTTATAACCAGAGTGGCACTAACTCCTATGATTTTAAAACCATGTAGTCGGTCTTATGAATTTAGATAGCTAGGGTAGTTATTTAATTAGAGACTAAAGTCTAAACACACTCCAGAGACTAGAGCATGAGTGGTATGAGCATATGATTAATCTATAGATGCAAAATCTTTTCAAATTTTATTTCATTTTAGACACATCATTTTGATAGAGGCTTTAGGATTTCTTATGCAAATGCATGATTAAATAGGTTATGGTCAAATCAGCTAGAAGAAGTATTCTCCACCAAGGGATGCCCTCACAGGTCAATCATTCCTTTATCATGCAAGGATGGAGATCCTTCATATTCAAGAGAGAAAGAATATGCATGCATGATGTGAAATACAACCATACTAAGGGTTGCTAAATCTTTTAATTATCTTATTTATGTCTTAGGCTTTATGATGAGGTTATGAGTTGTTTAAAATTTAGTTATGAGTGATTAGTTGGGTAGAAAAGTTATTTTTATCCTAAGAGCCTAATTCATCCAAGCACACATTAAAGCATCAATCATTTAAAATATGAAAAGTATGCCATCATCTAATGCACAATGTAAACATAACATCAAATAATTATATAAACTATCATAAAAGAATAAAATTGATGTGGTGTACCCACAAGAGAGAAAGATGGGTGTAGAGCTCTACCATATACTAGAATATGAAAGAATAATTATAATTGTATACTATTGTCTTCTTTCTTCATATCTCCATTTGATTTGGTTCCTTCTTTTGATTTGGATGGTGCTTTCTTCAAAGGCATCCTGGGGTACCCAGGACAAAAAGCCCTTTGCTCATCTAATCCCCATAGCACTAATCTAATTCTATTGCAAAATTACATTTATGTGGGAAAAGTAAATCTAACTACACACAAAATAGAGGTTAGCTAAATATACATATAATCCCAAGTAGTTGTATTTATAATTTGGACTTAGCACTCTACACATGGTTAACTAAGCTCCTTTTGTCCTAACTTGGATTATGCATAAAGAGCATTCACATTTATTTTTAAGCATCCTTAAGCATAATCCTCTAAAAACATGATTAGGCTAATATTGTCTATCATCAGTCTAAAGCATACACTTACATCCAATCTAGAATAATACATCATAAAACAAAACATTCATCATATCATGCACCATCCTAACTTAGAGCTAGAAGTGGTGACTTAATTCTAATGTATGTATTAAAGCTTGTCTGGTAAGTCTTGTTAAGCATTAGTGTTGTATTTTCTAAGTGTAGAAGGATTCAATTTAACATGAAAGGTTGATTTCACTTGAAGTAGTTTAATTGATTTGAGAATTTTAATTTGTGTTTTCTTTTGTTTCATTTGATTACACTTAGCAACTAAGTGTTATAAAGAGGAAAAGTGGATTTCCCTCTTTCATCCCTTAAGTCACTTTCTAAAGTATATTAATTTGATTTAGTTCTTTTTAGTGAATAGCTTATTAAATGATTTAATTAATCTAAGTTTAGGTTCACTTTAAATAATCCTATTCAAAATGAAAGGCATCTTAAGATTAATTTAATTGAATTACTACCACATGACATATATTAAATCATTCTTTTCCATCACATGTAACATGCATATGATTTAATCTAAGTGTATCTATACATGCAACATATTTTAGCACACTTAAATGATGAATGTATGTGTATGTTTAGAATTTATATTTTATTTGATTGAATTATTTAACCATATTAATTTAAAACTTTATCCAAATTCTTATACAAAAAGGACATAAGAATGAAATTAAATAGGCATGTGCCATTGTTAAACCAGAGAAGTGAGGTAATCAAAATGACCTCCTTGGAGCTAGCTAAAGCCTCATATTCTCAAGATGTCTAGACTATATACCCATTTGCATTCAAACATATATAAATTTGTATACATGAACATAGGAAGTAAGCTCCAAATCATATGGATAATTAATTCAACCACTTAGTCAATTATGAATGCATGCAATTTTAATGTAAAATAGGATTTTCATTAACTAATCACATATACATATACATGTAAAATATAAGGAAAGTATGTGTCATTGTTAAACTAGGAGGAGGTAATCAAATGACCTCCTTGGGGCAACTAAAACCTCATGTGATGTCTAGATTATATACTTGCTTTCTTTGGACACATAATGGATGTATACATAAATGAAAGAAACCATGCAAAGATTGTATATTTTTTTGATTGAATCATTTATATATGAATTAAAGCTCTATCCAAATTCTAATGTTGAAATACATAAGAATGAAATCAAAATAAAATGCCAATTAAACTAGGAAGTGAGGTAATCAAATGACCTCCTTGGGGCTAGCTAAAGCCTCATGTTCCGGGATGTCCGACTATATACCCATTACCATTCAATCTTATATAAATCAAACACATGAATAGAAAAAAAGAGAACTCATACACTTAAGCTATAAGTAGATGCATTTCTTATGTATTTATAACTAGCATCATAACACTTATTATTCATTTATAAGCTTTTGAAAAATACATTTGGATTTAATAGTGATAATAGCCACACATATATTAAATTAAATCAACACATGCAAGCTTACATAAAGGAAATCTATTTTATTTTACTTGATTTTGAAAAGATGGATCCATGAATTCAAATGACATACCAAATTTAACATGATTGGAAAGAGGACAATCAAATATAAGCATGTGATTCATTCAACAAAGTTCTTAAGGACAATCAAATCAAATAAGATTATTTAAAGCAAAGCAAAGCTTCTTTATTAATTAAGTTTTGGATTTGATTTCATTTATAGAGGAGAAGAGAAATCATCACTTGCTATTTTAAACCCATTCCCACATTAGTGATTTAACTTAATTTAAGGAAATGTAATTAAGTTGAACCCTTCAATAGATGAATTAATTACCCTTACCTATGTCACCTTAAAGTAATTAACTAAATAATTATGAGCCAACATGATATGCATGGAAAATAAACTTGGAATGATCATAGGAAATAAAAGGGTCCTAATGCAATTGGCACATGATTAATAGTTAATTGGATTAAGGGACTTAATTAATTACTCTTATGGTTTTCCCACACATGTGGACTAACCATAATTCATTAAACTCCTTTAGGTTATTAAACACATAAAGATCTACCCCATGATTTAATTAATAAGGTCTGATGTGATTATGATTTCAATTTGATTAAGTGATTTAATTAAATAGTTAAATCTTAATTAATTTCATTTTTAAAAAGGGTGCAATGAACTTAGGAAAGGGGTCCCAACCCTATTCCTAAGTTCACTTACTGTTGAACAATGATTAATAAAATTAATTAGCTAATTTTCTACTATTCATGGGATTAATTAATCATTAATTAACTTAAAAGAGTAATTAAGGTTTAATTAGTCAATTTTCCTAATTAAGTAAGTAATAAATCTAAGAAAATCATGGGAGGTAGAGGTCATCCCAATAAATTAACCAACAAAATTTAGGATTAATTGCTCAAGTAATTAAAGAGTAATTAAGCTAATTAATTTTATATTTAAACCTTAATTACTGTTTAAAATTAGTTAAGATCATCTTTTAAATAATTCAACTTTGAAATACCTTTAAAATGAGTATTTATTTGCATTTTTTTATTTCTCTATGATTTTTTATGATTTTTAGAAGTTTTAGACATTAAAAATGATTAACTAAGCCTAATTAAAGCCTAATTCTATTGGTGCCATGTGGCACTTTCACGGCAGTGGGATTACTTAAAATTTATTTAACTTAGCACCTACATGGTGGTGGTGGATGCACTTTCTCGTCTGCTATCCAATCTAAGATTGGATGACTATGATTAATCCCACAGCTTAATAAGTTTAGATCAGATCGATTTAGCAGATCTAATCCCGACTGTCCATTCTATTCATGCAGAATGGATGATGCGTGATCTACATCACATGAGTGAGGGAGAATGGAATCTATCTGCCATTGCTCACTCACTTCCAAGCTTACCTGCACAAATCAACTCCAAAAAGATCCCACACCTTCATGACATTGATCAAGGGGATCCAACGATCAAGATTACAGATGCAAAAAAGCTCTAAACCATTTTTGCCTAAGGATAGGATTTGGAAGCATACCTCATGGAGCTTAAGACCAGAAGCTCGAACGATTGAGGAAGCTTCATCTAGTGTAGATGAAGCCCTATTGAGCAATAATTAGATCATTTCCTCTACATTGGCTCGGAAGGCCATGAACATGATTTGAGCTGCCTTTGATCAAAGTCCCACCCCTGCTCGAAGCATGGGAGATGATTCATTCTTGCTGATGAGGCCTAGGAAGGTGTGCAAAGTTAATTTGAGTTTGATGGAAAATGGGGAATTTAGGTCATGGAGAGTCTCCTATTTTGAGATGATGGGAATGGCATTTTTTGATCGAGGAATGAACTTGGGAGCTTAGAATGGCTCTAGCTCTCAGAATATGGCTGAGGAATGATTTGTGTGTGTGTTTGAGTGGAAATGAGGAGGTGTATACCCACTACATCTTGATTGAATGGTGGGTATGGGTTTGGCTTCTAGTGGTCGTCAGGCCATCTTAAGGAGTCATGGGTGGCAGGGAGGAGGTGAGTCGGCTTAGCTTGGTTGGTTGAAGGTGTGGAGCGCCAAGGAGGAATCATGGGTGTCCTATGGGTTTCAAATGCTAAGGGAGGTGTGAGGATGTCACCTCTCATGGGTCATGGCCACCCAACCACCATCGTTCAGGTCCTAGTGCCTAGTGGACATGGGAGAGTACCAAGTGGCCAAGGAATGGAAATGACCACTTACATGGGTGATTTGTCTCATGTGATGCCCTTGACCCAAGGGTAGAATGATCATTTGGCATTGGATTTGATTTGAAGATTTGAAATGAGCCAAAAGTGGGTTAGCCCAAATTTCAAGTCAATTGGAGTTGATTTGGTTAGGTTTGGCTCAATTTGACTCATTTAGGTCAAATTATTCAAGTTGACCAATTGGTCAAATTGGGTCAAACCAAGGTTGGGTCAAGTTCATATGATCATTTGGGATGTTTTGGTTCAATTGGTTTATTTTGGCTTAGATTTGATTTTGGCTCATTTGAATTCATTTGGGTCAAATGGGTTAACCAATTTGACCAAATTGGCCAAATTGGCTTGGTTGTTGGGTTTTAGTTGACCAATTGAAGATGATTGTAGGCTTTGGTTTAATTAATTTGGATTTGGTTTTATTTATTTCCAACTTGAACCTTAGGTCAATTTGGGCTAAGTAGGTCAATTGGGTTCAATTCCAATCATTTTGGTCAAGTTCAACAATCAATTTGGAAATGAACTTGAGCCATTGGTTGCAATCAATTTGGTTTATATTTTGATTTGACCCAATTTGGTCTTTTAGGTCAATTTGGTCAACTTGGGTCAAGAGGGCCAATTGGGTTTGGTTTGACTCAATTGAAGGTCAAGTCATATTCAAATATTGATTTTGATTTGGTATGAATCATTTGTTTCAAGGATTTGGCTTAAGTTGTATAGCTAGTTTGGGTTCATATTAAGGGGTTGACTTGGTCAAATGACCAAGTTGACTTGGTTTGACCCAATTTGATAATTGATCAACCTAGGTGATCAACAATCATGATGGGAGGTTTTGATGGGCTTGGTTCAATCCAATTTGGGTAGATTACTTGGCTCAAATAGGTCAAATTGGCCACTTTGGGTCAAGTGGGCCAACTGGGTTTAGTTAGCTTGATTTTGGGTTGAGTTTATATATGGATTTGGGATTGATATATAAATTTAATTGGAATTTTCTTGGGTTCAAATGGGTTTTGGTTCATTTGAACATTTCAAGTCAAAAGGGTTAAGTTGGGTTTGACTTGGGTTGATTTTGAATTGGCTTGATGATTGTAGATTTCATTTATATTTGTGAATATGATTGAAGGTATTACTGATTCATGAGAAAATCAATTGAATTTGGGTTTGGAATGAAGGAATTTGGCTAAGTCCATGGAGTTGGTCATGTGGCTTATGTTTGATTTTGATTTGGTTTGATTTAGTTTTGATGATTTAAATGTATATTTCATTTAAATTTGTGAAGATGATTGAAAATATGATTGATTTATGAGAAAATCAATTGAGTTTGACTTGATTTGGATTAAGATTTGGCTAAGTCCATGGATAGGTCATATGGCTTGGAAGGGTTTTGATTTAATTTGATTTAGTTTGATTTAGTTTTGATCATTTGAATGTAGATTTGATTTATATTTAGAAAGATGATTGAAGATATAAATTGATTAAGAAAATCAATTGATTTTGGATTGATTTGGATTAAGATTTGGCTAAGTCCATGGATAGGTCATATGGCTTAGAAGGTTTTCAAGTTTGGATTTGATCATGGGCTTCAATCATTTGGTTTTGGAATTTTGGTTTGGATTTTGATTTGAATTTGATGTTCGAACAGAGTTTGAGGTTTGGCTTGAGAAGGTGAACATGGATTGGATTTGGGTTGTAGGGTAGGTTGATTATCCTAATCTCTAAGGCATAACCTAATCATATGGTTAACCCTTCTAAGTCTTTAGGCTTAGGTTAAGTGTTTTCCTAATTGTTAGAAGTGTCTTATGAGGGAAGTCTTAGTGTCTAGAAGACTCCTAAGTCTAAGATGGAAGATTGAATCAAGACAAAAAAGTGAGGTCAATGTGCCTTAGGCTCCATAGTGTTGCCCTTGGAGATAGATGATTGGAAGACCAAAGCCAAGTTTCACATTATAGACTCGACATCTTTCAATGCTTGCTTGGGAGACCATGGATATACATGAGAACAACATAGTTCCATCCTCTCTACATCGTGTATGAAGTTTGAGAGGTGGGATCATCTACTGTCAAAGGAGATCTCAAGCCATTTACGCTCATGAGGTCGCATATATGGCTTACCTCCTAAAAATCAACAAGTCTATTCTCGTTAACTTGGCCAAAGTTTAAAAATAAAAGAATATGAAAAAAAAGAAAAAGAAAGAAAAAAAAGAAAAGAAAAGAGAAAATGAAAAATAAAATAAAATGGAGTGGAAATAAACTTGGAGGAGGAAGTGGAGCTGACATTAGATTTAACCCACAGTTCGTTACTCTATTCAAACATATGGGTAGGATGATTTGACCTCCACTGTGAGGAAGAGGCTGAGGCGCCCTAGGGGTGGAAAACCTCCTTATTGGCCACCCAATAAGATATGTCCCATACTAGAGTCTATATATAGACTTAGAATCTAGTTCATATGATGAGTCTTATAATTAGCATGCCAACTCTTTCTCAGTAGATTCCCTTGGAGGTGACACTTGAGCCAGATAACAATGAAGACCGAGCTCCAAAGCAAAGCATAAGTGTATCCAAGTATATATGTGAAATAGTTAGGCATCAGTTGGGAACCTCAGCTTGAACCCCAGTTTCCTCTCAAAAAGTTGAGGGTTTGGTAGATAAGGAAGCCCCTAAGTCATCCACAGGTGTGAAGACTCAGAGGTTCTTTCTGTGAGCATCATCCTCAAGTTAAGAAGTTGATGTAGAACTTGAGGATGATTCATATAAAGATTTAATAGAATTACTTTTGGATTGGTACTTACCTTATGTTCATAATTTAGCAAAGAAAGGGTTAATCCCACATACTTGGTCAAAGCATAAAGTTAGACTACTTTGAAAGAATATGGAAGAACAAAAGAAAAAGCTCAATCAAGATCGACCGATTGTGGATCTGGCCATGATGATGATTACTTAGTCATCACCAATCATTTATAATATAATATGTTATTTTCAAATCATATTAACTCATATGAGGAGATGTTCTTAGAAACCGATGATCCAATGATTTTGAAGTCAAAGATGTACCGCTATAGTTTGAAGAAGAGATCAAGTCAACCATCATGATGAGCTCAAGGAAATCAACTTAGAATGAAGAAGATCCACGCGACATACATCAATTTTTTTGTTGAATGAAATTGAAACCAATGACTTAGTTAGGCTATTGATTGAGTTTAAGGACTACTTTGCATGGAGTTATGAAGAGGTGCTGGATTGGCTCTGTGTCATAATAAACCAATAATAGAGCCTACCGCTAACCCTATCAAGCAAGCTCCTAGATGTATGTGATTATACATAGAACAATAGTCATTTATGAAGTCAAGAAACTAATCAATGTTAGCTTCATCCTGAAGAAAAATACCCTACCTGTTAGCATTGTCCCCTTAAGAAAAGAATGGCCAAATTCACATATGATTTTATAGATTTAAATAAGGCATGTCCAAAAGATGAATTTCACTACCAATCTCAGAGGTGATGGTGGACATTGCCTCATCTCATGTAGTCTTATATTTCATGGATGGCTCATCTGGATATAACCAAATAAAGATGGCCCTAAAGATGAAAGAAAACCGCTTTATCAAAATCTATTACCATAAGGTCATGCCTTTCGCCTTTAAAATGTCTGGTGCTACATACTAGCTATGACTCAAATCTTCAATGAACTCATTCATCATCAAGTTGAGTGCTATATCGATGATCTTGTAGTCAAAAGTAGAGAAAAGAAGACCATCTCTTTGACTTGAGAGTTTTTGAATAGTTAAAAAATTTAACCTCAAAATGAACCCCCTGAAGTATGCATTCAAAGTAACTTTGGGAAATTCTTTTTGTTATTGGACACCAAGGAATTGAAATCGATCGAGAAGATCAAGGAGATATTAGAAATTCCACCCCTAAAAGTTTAACTCAACTCGATCATTCCAAGGATGATTTGTATCTAAGATGCTTTATATCCAACTTATCGAGAAGATGTCTAATTCGACTTGTCAAAAGGATGCCAAGTTCAAGTGGGATGATAAGTGTGAGCATGCCTTCAAAGACATCAAGCATTTCCTGATGACATCACCAATTCTAGCAGCCTATCCCAGGTAAGCCACTCATACTTTACATTGTTGTGTTAGATGACTCCCTTGGTGCTTTGTTAGCCAAGCCAATGATGAAAGGAAGGAAAATGCACTACTCTCTGTCATCTAATCCCTATTGAGGCTAATTATCCACCCATTGAGAAGCATTGCCTAGCTTTAATCTTTGCATCCCAAAAGCTATCACTACATGCTTCCTCATAAGGAACTTAATCTCTAGGATCAATCCACATCTCATGACATAATTATCCGGATGAATGGCATGATGGGCATGATCCTCTCAATTTGACATTACCTTCATACCCCTCATTATGGTGAAAGGACAAGCAATTTCTTAGCAACACACCACTTCCTGACTCTCCACTAGTGATGATCTCCGATGAACAAATCATGAACTTAGGGATGCTAGCATTCACCACTGGAGATGTACTTTGATGGTGCAACTCTCAAAGAGGAGAAGAACCATAATCTACTATTCCAAAAAGGTAGGGTAGAATAGTTCTCTTAACTCGACCTTGATGTCATGAGATTCTCATATCATCTATCCAATCCTTGTACAAAAATGATGAACAATTTCCTCAGAGTTAGTTACTCTAATTATCCAAAACATCAACATCTTCGGATTCTCTTAGTTATCAACCAAATAATTGGGTCCTATAAGGTTATAAAGCCCAAGCTCCATCACTACCATAAGTACACCATGAGTTGTTGTCCCAAATCCTAGAGGTTATCATTTATAAGATTCCTCGAGGAGAGAACATCATAGCATATGCTTTATCCAAGCATGCCAAGGAGTTGGCAAGTCTGGAGGATGAGTCCATATCAATAAAGGTCCAAAATAGACAAGTCTTATCCCTTATTGATATTAAACTCATCAAAAAGTAATATCTTGAGGAGGAGGTTTCCATTGCCAAGAAGGATGAGGAGTTAGATTACCTAAATAAAGATAAACTACCTCATAACAAGTCTCAATTCCATCGATGAAGTAGAGAGCACTTTCCTATGCCCTTGTGGATGGTGTCTTATACCAGTGGTCTTTCGATCATATGTGGTTACATTGTTTAGACAAGCACAAAGCCCATTAGATCATGATTGAGGTACACTCAGGATTATGTGGAGCCAACCAATCTGGTGTGGAGATGAAAGCCAAGATCAAGAGACTAGATACTATCGATGATCAAAGATTGTGGATACTGCCGATGCCACCAATATGTCAAATACATAGTGTGGTCCTACACCAACCACCCAACATTCTACATCCTACATTGGCCTCATATCATTCGAAAGTGTTGGGTACCGACAGTGGGTTTGATTGATCCTTCTTCTTCCAAGGGTCATCGCTCATCTTAACTTCTACTAACTACTCTTCCAAATAGGCGAAGGTGATTCCACTCATAAAGGTCACAACGTAGCATGTACTCTAATTTTTTAGGAACCATATCATATATAGGTTGGGAGTTCCTCGACAAATTATATTTGATAATGGCACTGCATTCAAGAGCACCGAGATCAACAACTTTGCCCAAAGACATATAATATATTAGAGATATTCTACCATCAACTACCCGAGGACAAACAGCTTAGCAGAAGCCTTCAACAAAACTCTTATCCAAATACTGAAGAAGACACTCGAGAACAACAAGTGATAGTGGCATGAAAGCAATAGCCTTGGCCTACCGCACCACATATAGAACTCAACTCGCCTACTCCTTTCTTTAGTGTATGGGTCCAAGCCATTCTACCATTAGAAGTCCAACTCCCATCAAATGATAGCTGGTAGCAAGATCACAACAAAGCGTAAAAGTTGCTAAAAGAGCTTGAATTTTGAGGAGAGATGCTTGAAGCAGCCAAAACCTCGAGTTATACAAAGCTAAAATGATTCAAGCTCACAGGAAGTTGGTCCATCCTAGAGCTTTTCAGGTAGGAGAGCTTATTTTAGTTCTAAGGAGATCGATTGTTGCCCGTCGTAAGAAGGGGAGGCAAGTTTGAACCCACTTGAAGGCTCTTTGCCATAGAGAAGGCCTACCAAGGAGGATCTTATCACCATTAATAATAAGGAGAGCAACCAATGCTTCCAATCAATGGGCTCTACTAGAGAAATATTATAAATCATGTTTGAAAATATTATTAATCAAAAATTCCATTTGAATTCAATCTCTTCCATGTTGAAAGTATTCTTTTTTGAATCCACCACATGATGTGTTTAGGTAGGTGTAAGAAACTCTATATCCTATCCTTCATAACACAACACAAACACAAACTACACAAACATATAAAACAAACACAAATCTTTATCTCGCTACTGAGTTGAGATAATGCCCCCAATGACACTCACTCAAGTAGTCTTTGAGTTACCTACCAATGTGTCACCCTAGTGGTCTTGCTTTGGAGGATGTAAGTCATGCTATGCTTTCCTTCCTTTGGCCACTACAACGATGAGTGCCTTGTTAGTTTGGTATCATACCACCAATTTTCCCTCATGTTGGCTTCATTTAAGAGGATGTGAGTCTACTATGCCTTCTTGGATTAGCCTTGCTGATTAGTCGAGTATATTTGAGGTTTAGGATAAGTCCCTAGTGCTCCTTCCTGGTTGCTTCAAGTCTCTAGTCCTTCCTGAGGCTCCAGTAGTTATGTAGATATCCCATCCCATAGACAATCCCAATCAATTTTCTTAAAGTTGTGCACTATCATGATCAATTTAAAAAGTTGTAAGCTACATGCTTTCTTTCATTGATTTGGACACCACGGCACTTTAGGTTGGTTCTCTCACTATGCTGATGGATACACCACTCATGCTCATGGATACACCTTAGGTTGGTTGGTTCACCTTAGATACACTCACAGATGTAAGTCTATGCTTTCTCCTTGAGTTGGCAATCATACATCTATAAGATTTCTTCCTTAAGATAATGCCGTGAAGGACACCTTAGCTTTTCCACCATGCACCTCCTCTATGAGCACTATATTTGGATCACATCCTGTGACCCCATTTAGACACTATCATATTCCCCTTCCCTGTAACCACTGGTTGGAGAATCCATCTTATGGATGTGATTCTCCCTTGGTCTAGTAAATGAGATAGTCAAGGTGGCATAACCCATCTCGTGTGGTCCCTCGCACACTAATAGGGTCCATAAAACATATAAACAAAATATATATTCACTTATTGATTAGAGGACACCCTAGTGGCATTTTCCCAAGAAAGCATCCTATCTTTAGGCAATCAAAACTATAGAATTTCTTACTCTGAGTTCATATAAGTCCCCTACAACATTCACTAGTAATCGCCCTAAGTGATTTATTACCAACAAGTCACCCCAATAGTTTTCCCTATTTTATAAGATGTAAGTCCATGCCTTCTTCCTAACAGCATTACAAAAAGGCAATCCCTTAGGTTGGCTAGCTCTACCCATGGCCAAGACTATCCCTTTGATTTGTAAATAGATAGATAAAGTCTGATAGCCCTTCTTAGTGGGTGCATCGCACACTGACATGGTCCATAAATTAAATCTATCAAATTTGATCAAGCTCACATCCCTAGTAGATATGCCCTTTCAAAATCAAATGAAACCAAACAAACCATATCAAATCACATGAAATTAAGATAAATTAATACTGACTACTTTTGAGTTGACATAAGCCCCCAAGCGACATTCACGCAGAAGTCACCCTAGGTCAGGTTCAATTTGTTGTACATCCAACAAGTCACCCGGATTCCTCTTTGAAGATTTACTACTGCCTTTCTTCCAAAGACATAAATTGCACCAACAGGTTAGGCTCTACCACATAGACTATCCCTTTGGATTTGTAAACTTGAGGTCAAGGCTTATATAGCCCTTCTTAGTGGGTCCATTGCACCAAGGTCCATACATTAACTCGCATTAAATTAAACCCAATTTTTTCCTGGGAGTTAAATCACACCTTCTCCCAATGGAGCCCCAAATCATATATAAACAAGTCAACAATCAAATTCAAAACCAACCTCTAGTGGAGCCAAATTAAACCAACTCCTAAGATAGTCTAAATCAAAGAAATCCAACCAAAATCTTATTCCCAGGGATACATCCCCAATGAAATAAACCACAAATCCCAATCTCAAGTGGATCCAACCTACTTCCTAGTGGAAGGTTCATATACCCATCCCTAGAGGACTTGAACCCATATCTCTAGTATATATTCCCACATCAAAATAACAAATTAAATTTGATTCATCTTAATCCTGGTGGATTATAGATTCTTATCTCTGGATCTTCTTTCCATAAGTCATATAATCAAATCAAATTCAAACCTTATCCCCAATAGATTTTCTTCTTCTATGCCCTTGACATAGACCCCTCCCATGTCATTTCCAATGCATGTGTGATCCCCGAGCGAATCTCTCTCCATGTCCTTGAAATGGAATTCTCATCAAATATTATTTTTTTCTTTTATGGACACCTTTAATACCTTGACCAAAAGCCTAACAATGTATTCATTCAAATTACATCATCTTAACATTTTAATCAACATTTTATGATTTGTGATGGTGCAAGCTCAAACTAACTATACAATATCATGCTAAAGATATTATAGTGTGAATTAACACACAAAATTATATTATAATATATGATGTTATATTATAATTTGCTATAATATAATATATTGTCTAACATTAACCCTCATTAGAATCACTTAAAAGAATAAATAACAAAATTTTCTCAAATTATGAATAATGTTCATTTTGGATGTAAAATTATTATTTTTCTTTTAGAAATGGTACAAAATAGCATAATTTTGCTATTTCTTCTTGGTGTGTGTCATGAATTTGGCCAAATTTTTACATCGCAACCTTCAAATTAACATTTCTGTGAGTTTTGACCCAATGTATTATAATAAAAGTAAAACATACTAAAATGTACAATAACATTTAGTAACACACCACCACATTCATATATTTATGAAGTTATATTGTTATGTACATTATATTTTAATATGCTTTTATATAATATATTATCTTACATTACACCTTAAAATGAATCACTTTAAGCAAAAATTTATAAAATTTGGTTGAAAATTGAACATTTATTTTGGATGCAAATTTCCATTCTTTTGATTAAATGGCACACCATACTACACCCCAATGATGTTCCCTAAAGCTTACCTTAAATTTGTCCAAATCCCATCATCTCAGCCTATAAATTAGTATTTTTATAAATTATACCAGTACAAACTCTACTACATCATACTATAACCACCTAAAATATGTTA
Source organism: Cymbidium sinense (assembly GCA_021442155.1). Lineage (NCBI taxonomy): Eukaryota > Viridiplantae > Streptophyta > Magnoliopsida > Asparagales > Orchidaceae > Cymbidium > Cymbidium sinense. Next base: position 114,934,413 of record CM038214.1, read on the forward strand.
AATAACAAGTATTAATACACAATATTATGCTATAATGCATGATGCCACACTATGTTATGGCATCCTATATTACAATACACTATAACATATTATATTATATTATATTTCATATCACATCACAAGGGGTTGCTTAAGATAAAAAATCATTAAATTAGTTAAAATAATAAAAAACTATATATTTTAGTCGTATCACTTACATATTTTAAATTGAAATAATATATTATGATGCCATGCTCTACCTATTATGAATTGGCCAAATTCCACCATTTAAAAGTCTAAATCAACATTTTTATAAACAATGCTAGTGTAGGCTTGACAGCATGATTGTAAAATACTAAAAGAATTTAAAATGCATAGAACAATATATTATCATATATGATGCTATCTATACTGCAACATATAATATTCATTTTGAACATAAAATCTTACCTTTTAGACTACAAGTGGCGTAGCACACCTTTGGTACTACAACCTAATTCCCAGTTCAAATTTAATGAATTTTATCATATGATTTATTAAATCAATATTTTTTTATTTATATTAACATAGACAATATGGCACAATACCATAATATACTAAAACATTTCAAAACATCTTATAACATCTAAAAACACATCACTACATGCTCAAATATATGATACTACATTATACTATAATATATGGTATTATAATAGGATTTAGGGTTAGGGATTACGGTATTCAAATCTCTAATAGTCAAGGGAAAGTCTCTTGAAGACATTTTCTTTAGCTACCATAACTATGTTAAAATTAGGTCATTCTTTAGATCTACTCCTAATGACATCTTTATTCAAGGTTTATGATTTAGGATTTAGGGTTAGGGTTTACAGTTTGTTTAGGGTTTAAGGTTTAGGGTTTATGGTTTATAATTTAGGGTTTGGGGTTTAGGGTTTAGGGTTTTAGGTTTTGGGGTTTAGGTTTTATGGTCTTAGCATTTAGGGTTTAGGTTTAAGGTTTTTAATATATATTATTATTATTTTTTATTTAGTTTAGGTTTAGGTTTTTAGGGTTTTGGGTTTAGGGTTTAGGGTTTAGGGGTTAAGGTTTTAGGGTTTAGGAGTTAGTGTTTAGGGGTTAAGGTTTTAGGGTTTAGGAGTTAGTGTTCGGGGTTTAAGGTTTAGGGTTTAGGGTTTTCAATTTAGGGTTTAGGGTTTAGTGTTTAGGGTTTTTAGGGTTTAAAGTTTATGGTTTAAGATTTTCTTTAATAAAGAATAATTTTAAATTCAATATATCTGCTTTTTTATTTCATCAACCAAGTAGCTCCTCAAGTTTTTAAGACACAAATGATGACATAGATAAAAAATGAGCACCCATGGAGCAAATCAAAACCCAAGATAAGTAGAACCGTCTCTACTATAAAGGCATAGTTCCATAAGAAACAAATCAGATTGGTCATTCTTTAGTTTCTCCAGCTCCAATCAGAAACACCCTGTATCTCGAGTAGCTGGATCCGCCATCATATCCCGATCTCTCTCTCCATCACCACTATGGCTGTAACCTCCGTCGCTCCTCTTGCCTCCATAACCACCACTGCTCCGACCACCACCTCCATAAGCACCACCACCTCCAGATCCCCCACCACCATTGCGATAACCATCTTTTCTGCCTTTGCCTCCACCACCACATCTAGACTGAGTCTAATTGATGGTGATGTTCCTGCCATCAAGGTTCTGCCCATTCTTAGGGTTAATGGTTAGTTTAGGGTTTAGGGTTTAGGGTAAGTTTAGGGTTTGGGGTATAGGGTTTTAAGGTTGTAGGTTTTATGGTTTAGGGTTTTTAGGTTTAGGGTTTAGGTTTTAGGGTTTAGGGTTTAGGGTTTAGGGTTTTAAGATTTAGGGTTTAGTGTTTAGGGTTGTAAGTTTAGGGTTCTAAGTTTTGGTTTTAGGGATTAAGGTTTGTTTTAGGCTTTATGGTTCAGGATTTAGGGTTTAGGGTTTTTTTTAATTAAGTAAACCAGTATGTTTAGGTTTATTTAATTCATTTTTTATTAATTTGAGTTTATCTTATTTTTTATTTTTATTTAAGTTTACTTTTATTTAGTTTGTTTATTTATTTTAGTTTAGGTTTTTTTTTTTAGTTTATTTTTTTTTAGGTTTAGGTTTCTTTTTTAGTTGAGTTTTATTTTTATTTTATTTTTTAGGTTTAGGTTTACATTTTTATTATATTTTCTTTGGTTTAAGTTATAGGTTATTATTTTAAGTTTTATTTTTTAGTTTAGGTTTAGTATTATTTTTAGTTTAATTTATTTTATTAAGATTAGGTTTAGGTTTAGGTTAAGGTTTAATTTATTTTAGGATTAGGTTTAGGTTTTATTTATTTTAGTTTAGATTTAGGCTTTTTTGTATTTTTTTTTAATTTTAAGTTTTGGTTTTTTTTAGTTTAGGATTTAGGTTTTATTTTTTATTTAGTTTTAGGTTTAATTTTTAGGTTCTAATTTTTATTGTATTTTATTTTAGGTTTATTTTATTTTATTTAGTTTAGTTTTATTTTATTTAGGTATTTTATTTTAGTTTAATTTAGATTTTTATTTATTTTATTTTGTTTAGTTTTTATTTTTTATTTTGTTTTTATTTTAGGTTTAGGTTTAGGTTTTAGTTTATGTTTTTTATTTTATTATATTTTTTATTTTATTTTGGTTTAGGTTTTATATTTTTTTTATGTTTTATTTAGTTTAGGTTTAGGTTTTTAGCTTTATAGGGTTTTGGGTTTTGGGTTTAGGTTTTAGTGTTAGTTTAGGGTTTAGGGTTTAGGGTTTAGAGTTTAGGTTTTAAATTTAGGGTTTAAGTTTTAGTTTAGGGTTTAAGGTTAAAGGTTTTTTTAAATAAAGAACAAATTCAGATTCAACATTCATTCTTTTCAATTTCATCAACTAAGTAGCACCCCAAGTTTTCTAAGACACAAAAGATGACATAGATAAAAAAATGAACGCTCATAGAGCAAATGAAAAATCTCATGATATGTTGAACTCTCTTTACAGTAAAGACATAGTTTCATAAGTAGTAGATCGGATCGGCCATTCTTCAGTTTCTCCAGTTCCCATCAGAGCCACCCCCATCTCTCAAGTAGCAAGATCTGCCATCATATCCCTAATTTCTCCCACCACCATTTGTAACTTCCATGGCTCTTCTACCTCCATAACCTGCTTGCTCAACCTCCACCTCCATATCCACCAACACCTCAGATCCCCCCACCACCCTTGTAATTACCATCGCCTCGCCTTGACTCCATGCTTGGATCTAGGGAGAGTGGTCGATGATATTCCTGCAGGTCAAGGTTATACGAATTCTTAGGGTTAGGGGTAGTTTATGGTTTATAGTTTAGGGTTAGCTTAGGGTTTAAGGTTTAGGGTTTAGAGTTGTAGGTTTTAGGGCATAGGGTTTAGGGTTTAAGGTTTAGGGTGTTAAGGTTTAGTGTTTAGGGCTTAGGGTTTTAGAGTTTAGGGTTTAGGGTTTAGGGTTAATTTTATGATTTAGGGTTTAAGGTTTAGGGTTTAAGGTTTAGGGTTTAGGGTTTAGCATTTAGGGTTTTGGTTTTTTTAAAAAAATTAAGAAAACTAATAGGTTTAGGTTTATTTAGTATATTTTTTATTTATCTTAGTTTATTTTATATTTTATTTTATTTGGGTTTTTTTTTTATTTTTATTTAGTTTACTTGATTTATTTTAGGTTTATTTATTTTAGTTTAGGATTTTTATTTTAGTTTATTTTTTAAGTTTAGGTTTACTTTTTAGTTGAGTTTTAATTATTAATTTTTTTTAGGTTTAGGATTTATTTTCTATTTTTAGGTTTAGGTTTAGGTTATTATTTTATTTTTATAGGTTTTGGTTTAATGTTTTTATTTTAGGTTTATTTTTAGGTTTTATTTTTTAGTTTATGTTTAGGTTTATTTTTAATTTATTTTATTTTATTTAGTTTAGGTTTACGTTTAGGTTTATGTTTAGTTTCTTTTAAGTTTAGGTTTAGGTTTTACTTATTTTAGTTTAGTTTATTTTAGTTTAGCTTTTGGTTTATTTTCTTTTATTTTGATTTAAGATTTAGGTTTTTTTTAGTTTAGGGTTTATGTTTTATTTTTTATTTACTTTTAGGTTTAATTTTTAGGTTTAGGTTTCTATTTAGTTTTTATTTTATTTTATTTTTGGTTTACTTTATCTTTATTTTAGGTTTAGTTTTATTTTATTTAGGTTTTTTTTATTTTTTAGTTTAGTTTAGGATTTTATTTAATTTATTTTAGTTTAGTTTTTAGTTTTTATTTTATTTTCTTTCTTAGGTTTAGGTTTAAGTTTAGGTTTAGGTTTAGGTTTTAGTTTATGTTTTTTTTATTATATATTTTTATATTATTTTGGTTTAGGATTTTTTTGTTTATTTTCTTTTTATGTTTTATTTAGTTTAGGTTTAGGTTTTTAGCTTTTTAGGGTTTTGGGTTTAGGATTTAAGGTTAGTTTAGGGTTTAGGGTTTATAGTTTGGGGTTTAGGGTTTAGGGTTTAGGGTTTAGCATTTAGAGTTTAGGTTTTAGGTTTAGGGTTTAAGTTTTAGTTTAGGGTTTTTGTTAACAAAGAATAAATTTAGATTCAACATTTTTTTGTCTTTGATTTGATTAACCAAGTTGCACCCCATGTTTTCTAAGTGACAAGCAATGACATAGATAAAAAATGAGCACCCATAGAGCAAATCAAAAACCCTAGATAAGTAGAACAGTCTTTACTATAAAGAAATAGTTCTATAAGCAGCAGATCAGATCAGACATTCTTCAATTTCTCTAGTTCCCATAAGAACCACCCCCACCTCTTGAGTAGAGGGATTCACCATCATATCCCCGATCACTCCATCTACCACCACCACAGCTGTAACCTCCATCGCTCCTCTTGCCTCCATAACCACCACTACTCCGACCACCGCCTCCATATCCACCAACACCTTCCTATACCCCACCACCATTGCCACAATTGTTGCCTCCGCCTTCGCCTCCACCGCCAAATCTAGAATAAGCCTAGTTGATGGTGATGTTCCTGTCGTCAAGGTTTTATCTATTTTTAGGGTTTAGGGTTTAGAGTTAGTTTAAGGTTTAGGGTTAGTTTAGGGTTGAGGGTTTAGTGTTGTAGGTTTTAGGGTTTGGGGTTTAGGGTTTATGGTTTAGGGTTTAGGGTTTTAGGGTTTAGGGTTGTAGGTTTAGGGTTTTGGGTTTATGGTTAGTTTTAGGTTTAGAGTTTAAGGTTTAGGGTTTAGGATTTAAGGTTTAGGGTTTTTTAAAAAAAAATTAAGTAAATCGGTAGGTTTTAGTTTTTATAGTTTACTTAGTTTATTTTTTATTTATTAGAGTTTATTTTATCTTTTATTTTTATTTAGGTTTATTTTTTTATTTAGTTTTGTTTATTTTTTTAGTTTAGGTTTTTTATTTTAGGTTATTTTTTAGGTTTTGGTTTATTTTCTAGTTGAGTTTTATTTTTATTTTATTTTTTAGGTTTACATTTTATTTTTTATTTTTAGGTTTAGGTTTAGGTTATTATTTTGTTTTTTTAGGATTTTGTTTTAGGTTTTTATTCTAGGTTTATTTTAGGTTTAACTTTTTAGTTTAGGTTTAGGTTTATTTTTAGTTTATTTTATTTTTTTTATTTTAGGTTTAGGTTTTATTTATTTTAGTTTAGTTTCTTTTAGTTTAGGTTTAGGTTTATTTTATTTTGTTTATTTTATTTTGATTTTATGTTTAGGTTTTTTTTTAGTTTAGGGGTTAGGTTTTATTTTTTATTTATTTTTATGTTTTATTTTTAGTTTAGGCTTTTATATAGTTTTTATTTTAGTTTATTTTCGGTTTACTTTATTCTAATTTTATGTTTACTTTTTATTTTATTTAGGTTTTTTATTCTTAGGTTTTTTAGTATAGTTTAAGTTTCTATTTATTTTATTTTAGTTTTTTTATTTTTATTTTGATTTAATTTTATGTTTAGGTCTTGGTTTTAGTATAGGTTTTTACTTTTTTTATTTTTTATTTTTTTATGTTTAGGTTTTTTTATTTATTTTATTATTAGGTTTTATTTAGTTTAGGTTTAAGTTTTTAGGATTTTAGAGTTTAGGGTTTAGGGTTTAGGGTTTTAGGGTTTAGAGTTTTAGGGTTTAGGGTTTAGAGTTTAGGGTTTAGTGTTTAGTCTATAGGGATTAGGGATTTGAGGGTTTAGTGTTTAGGGTTAGCTTAGAGTTTAAGGTTTATTTAGGATTTAGGGTTTAGGCTTTAGGGTTTTTGAGTTTAGGGTTTAGGGTTAGTTTAGGGTTTATGGTTAAGGGTTTTAGAGTTTAGAGTTTAGGGTTTAGGGTTAGGGTTAGGGTTTAAGGTTAGTTTAGGGTTTAGGGTTTAGGGTTATAAGTTTACGGTTTTGTGTTTAGGGTTAGTTTTAGGGTTTAGGGTTTATGGATTAGAGTTTTTTTTATAAAAACAATTAAGTAAACCGATTGATTTAGGTTTGTTTAGATTTTTATTTTAGTTTATTTTTTTATTTTTATTTAGGTTTACTTTTTATTTTTATTTAGTTTAGTTTATTTATTTTAGGTTTATTTATTTTAGTTTAGATTTTTTTCATTTATTTTTTAGGTTTAGGTTTACGTTAAGGATTATTTTTTAGTTTAGTTTTATTTTTATTATTTTTTTAGGTTTAGGTTTTTTTTTTTTTTAGGCTTAGGTTTAGGTTTTAATTTTAAGTTTATTTTTAGGTTATAATTTTTAGTTTAGGTTTAGGTTTAAGTTGTATTTATTATAGTTTAAGTTTAGGTTTTTTTTAAGTTTAGAGTTTATGTTTTATTTTTTATTAATTTTTATGTTTTATTTTTAGGTTTATTTTTTAGGTTTAGGTTTTAATGTAGTTTTTATTTTATTTTATTTTAAGTTTATTTTATTTTTATTTTATGTTTAGTTTTTATTTTATTTAGCTTTTTTATTCTTAGGTTTATTTTATTTTTTGTTTAGTTTAGATTTTTATTTATTTTATTTTAGTTTACTTTTATTTTTTTATTTTATTTTTTAGGTTTAGGTTCAGGTTTTAGTTTAGGTTTTTATTTTATTTTATTTAGGTTTAAGTTTTTTTATTTACTTTATTATTAAGTTTTATTTAGTTTAGGTTTAGATTTTTAGGTTTTTAGGGTTTATTATTTAGGGTTTAGTCTTGACATTTGGGGTTTAAAGTTTAGGGTTTAGGGTTTAGGGTTATAGGTTTTAGGGTTTAGGGTTTAAGGTTTAGTTTTTAGGCTTAGGGTTCAATTTTTAGTTAAGGGTTTAGTTTTTTAGCAGTGAAAAAATTCATATTCAACATTTCTTCTTTTCAATTTCATCAACCAAGTAACACATAAAGTTTTCTAAGACCTAAGCGATGATATAGATAAAAAATGTGCACACTTTGAAAATCAAAAACCCTAGATAACTAGAACCATCTCTACAAAGCTAGTTTGATAAGAAGTAGATCGGGTCTATCATTCTTCTGTTTCTCCAGTTCCCATCAGAACCACCCTGGCCTCTCGAGTCACGTGATCCACCATCATATCCTCGATCTCTCCCTCTGCCACCACCATGGTGCATCATCTCACTCCGACCTCAGAACCACCCTTGCTCTACCACCACCTCCATATCCATCAGCTCCTCTAGATCCCCCACCATCATTGTGATAATCGCCACCTCCGCCTTCGCCTCTAATGCCAGATCTGGACTAAGCCTGGTTAACGGTGATGTTCTTGTCATCAAAGTTATGCCCATTCCTAGGGTTTAGGTTTATTAGGTTTTAGGGTTTATGTTTATTTTTAATTTATTAAGTTACTTTTGGTTTAGGTTTAGGTTTTTGGGTTTAGGGTTAGGGTTTAGGGTTTAGGGTTTAGGTTTTACAGTTTAGGGTTTAGGATTTTAGGGTTTATGCTTTTAGGTTTAAGGTTTAGAGTTAAGGTTTAGGGTTGAGGGTTTTAATGTTTAAGGTTTTAGGGTTTATGGTTTATGGTTAGGTTTTAGAGTTTAGGGTTTAGGGTTTAGTGTTTATGGTTTAGTGTTTAGGGTTTAGGATTTAAGGTTTTTAGTTTTAGGATTTAGGGTTTAGGGTTAAGGGTTAGCTTAGGGTTTAGGGTTAGTTTAAGATTTAGGATTTAGGGTTTAGGGTTTATGCTTTAGGGTCAGGGTTTTAATGGTTTAGGTTTTAGGGTTTAGGGTTTAGAGTTTAGGGTTAGGGTTAAGGTTTAGGGTTTATGGTTTAGGGTCTAGGGTTTAGGATTTACGGTGGTAGGTTTATGGTTTCGGGTTTAGGGTTAGTTTTAAGGTTTAGTCTTTAGGCTTTAGGGTTTAGGATTTAGGGTTTATGGTTTAAGGTTTAGGTTTTTTTTAAATTAAGTAAATATGTAGATTTAGGTTTATTTAGTTTATTTATTGCTTATTGTAAATTTTTATCGAGGTTTATTTTTTATTTTTATTTAATTTAGTTTATCTATTTTAGGTTTATTTATTATAGTTAATTTTTTAGGTTTATGTTTTTTAATTTTAGTTTTAATTTTATTTTATTTTTAGGTTTAAACTTTATTTTCTATTTTAGGTTTATTTTATTTTTTAGTTTAGTTTAGGTTTTTATTTATTTTATTTTAGTTTGTTTTATTTTTTATTTTTTTTTTGTTTAGGTTTAGGTTTTAGTTCAGGTTTTTATTTTATTTTATAATTTTATTATATTTATGTTTAGTTTTCTTTATTTATTTTATTTTTAGGTTTTATTTAGTTTACATTTAAGTTTTTAGGTTTTTAGGGTTTATGATTAAGGGTTTGGGGTTCATGGTTTAGGGTTTATGGTTTAGGTTTAGGGTTTTACTATTTTAGGGTCTACAGTTTAGGGTTAGGGTTTAGGGTTTAGGGTTTAGGGTTTAGTTTTTAGGCTTTAGGGTTTAAGGTTTTTAGGGTTTAGGGTTTGCTTAGAGTTTAGGGTTTTTAGAGTTTAGGGTTTAGGGTTAATTTAAATTTTAGTTTAGGGTTTAGGGTTAATTTAAATTTTAATTTAAAAAAACCTAAACTTTAAATTTTTATTTATTTTAACTTATTTTGTTTTTATTTCTTATTTAGCTTTTTTTATTTTTATTTAGTTTAGTTTAATTATTTTAGTTTTATTTATTTTAGTTTAAGATTTTATTTTTTTTATTTTTTAGGTTTATGTTTATTTTTTAGTTTAGTTTTATTTTTATTTTATTTATTAAGTTTAGGTTTTATTTTTTGTTTTTATGTTTAGGTTGAGGATTTTATTTTATATATTTAGGTTTAGGTTTTAGGTTTTATTTTTTAGTTTTGTTTAGGTCTATTTTTAGTTTATTTTATTTTATTTAGTTTAGGGTTTAGGTTTAGCTTATTTTAGGTTTAAGTTTAGGTTTTACATATTTTAGTTTAAGTTTATGTTTATGTTTATTTTATTTATTTTAGGTTTTGGTTTTTTTTAGTTTAGGGTTTAGTTTTATTTTTTATTTATTTTTAGGTTTATTTTTTAGGTTTAGGTTTTTATTTAGTTATTATTTTATTTTATTTTTGGTTTATTTTATTTTTATTTTACGCTTGGGTTTTATTTTATTTAGGTTTTTTATTTTTAGGTTTATTTTATTTTTTAGTTTAGTTTAGGTGTTTATTATTATTTTATTTTGTTTTAATTTTTTTTATTTTAATTTTAGGTTTTGGTTTAGGTTTTAGTTTAGGTTATTATTTTATTTTATTATATTTATTTTATTTAGATATAGGTTTTTTCATTTATTTTATTTTTAGGTTTAATTTAGTTTATGTTTAAGTTTTAAAGTTTTTAGGGATTAAGGTTTAGGGTTTTGGGTTTTGGGTTTAGGGTTTATGGTTTAGGGTTGTAGGTTTTAGGTTATAGGTTTAGAGTTTAGGGTTTTTGGGTTTAGGGTTTAAGGTTTAGGGTTTAAGGTTTAGGATTTTTAGTTTTAGGGTTGAGGGTTTGTAGGTTTAGGGTTTAGTGTTTAGGGTTTAAGGTTTACGATTAGGGTTTTATTTATTTATTATTATTTTTATTTAGGATTTAGGGTTTATGGTTCAGGGTTTAAGATTTTTTAGGGCTTAGGGTTTAGGGTGCAAGGTTTAGAGTTGTAGGTTTAGGGTTTAGGGTTAGTTTTAGGGTTTAAGGTTTAGGGTTTAGGGTTTAGGATTTAGGATTTAGGTTTAATGTTTAAGTTTTTTTTTTTTAATTTAAGTAAACTAGTAGGTTTAGTTTTATTTAGTTTATTTTTTATTTATTTTAGATTATTTTATTATTTTATTTTTATTTAGGTTTAATTTTTTTTTATTTAGTTTAGTTTATTTATTTTAGGTTTATTTATTTTATTTTTGGTTTATTTATTTTAGTTTATTTTTTGGTTTAGGTTTTTACGTTTTTTTAGCTTAGATTTATTTTTATTTTTATTTTTTTTGGTTTAGGTTTTAGGAATTTATTTTAGGTTTATTTTTAGTTTATTATATTTTATTTACTTTAGGGTTTAGGTTTAGTTTATTTTATGTTTAGGTTTAGGTTTTATTTGCTTTAGTTTAGTTTATATTAGTTTAAGTTTAGGTTTAATTTATTTATTTTTTATTTTAGGTTTTGGTTTTTTTTAGTTTAGGGTTTAGGTTTTATTTTTTATTTATTTTTATGTTTATCTTTTAGGTTTAGGTTTTTATTTGGTTTTTATTTTATTTTATTTTATTTTATGTTTAATTTATTTTTATTTTATGTTGAGTTTTTATTTAATTTAAACTTTTTTACTTTTAGGATTATTTTATTTTTTTTAATTTAGTTTAGGTTTTAATTTATTTTATTTTAGTTTAGTTTTTATTTTTTATTTTATTTTATTTTTAGGCCTAGTTTTAGGTATAGGTTTCTATTTTACTCTAGGTTTTAGTTTAGGTTTTTATTTTATTTTATTTTATTTAAGTTTATGTTTTTTTTTATTTTAGGTACTATTTAGTTTAGGTTTAGGTTTTTAGGTTTTTAGGGTTTAGGGTTTACGGTTTAGGGCTTAGTGTTTAGGGTATAGGGTTTAGGGTTTGGGTTTTAGGGTTTAATGTTTAGGGTTGTAGGTTTTAGGGTTCAGGGTTTAGGATTTAGTGTTTAGGGTTTATGGTTTAGGGTTTAGGGTTCAGGGTTTAGGGTTTAGGGTTTAGTGTTTAGGGTTGTAGGTTTAGAGTTTAGAGTTTAGGGTTAGGTTTCTTTTCTATTTCAAATTTAGGGTTTAGGGTTAATTTTAGGGTTAGTTTAAGGTTTAGAATTTACGGTATAGGGTTTTGGCTTTAGTGTTTATTGTTTTTAGAATTTAGTGTTTATGGTTTAGGGTTACTTTAGAGTTTAGAGTTTTACTGTTTAGTTTAGGGTTTAGGGTTTAGGGTTTAGGATTTAGGGTTTAATGTTTTTTTAAATTAAGTAAATCTGTAAGTTTATGATTATTTAGTATATTTAGTTGATTTCTTATTTATTTTAGTTAACTTTATTTTTTATTTTTATTTAGGTTTTTTTAGCTAAGGTTTAAAAATAAAGGATTTATAGTTTTTTAGGATTAGTTTAGGTTTATTTTTTAGTTTCGGGTTTATGTTTTATTTTTTAAATGTTTATTTTAGGTTAGGTTTTATTTAGTTTCTCTTTTATTTTATTTTATGTTTAGTTTTTATTTTATTTAGGTTTTTTATTTTTAGGTTCATTTTATTTTTTAGTTTTGTTTAAGTATTTTTTTTATTTTATTTTAGTTTAGTTTTTATTTTTTATTTTATTTTATTTTTAGGTTTAGCTTTAGGTTTTGGTTTAGGTTTTATTTTTTGGCTTTAGTTAGATTTTTATTTTATTTTATTTTATTTAGGTTTAGGTTTATTTATTTATTTTATTTTTAAGTATTATTTAGTTTAGGTTTTGGTTTTTAGGTTTTTAGGGTTTAGGGTTTAGCGTTTAGGGTTTAGGGTTTAGGGTTTGGAGTTTAGGGTTTAGGGTTTAGGGTTGTTAGTTTTAAGGTTTATGGTTTAGGGTTAGTTTTAGGCTTTAGGGTTAGTTTTAGGGTTAGTTTAGGGTTTAGAATTTAGGGTATAAGGTTTAGGCTTTAGGGTTTAGGGTTTAGGGTTTAGTGCTTAGGTTTTAGGGATAGTTTAGAGTTTAGGGTTTAGGGTTTTAGGTTTTAGGGTTTAGGGTTTAGGATTTAGCATTTAAGGTATTTATTTTTTAAATTAAGCAAATTGGTAGGTTTAGCTTTATTCAATATATTTAGTTTATTTTATATTTATTTTCATTTACTTTATTTTTTATTGTTATTTTGGTTTATTTTTTTAGTTTTGTTTATTTATTTTTATTTTTTTTTGTTTAGGTATTTTATTTTAGTTTTTTTTAAGCTTAGGTTTTAGTTTAGGTTTATTTTTTAGTTGAATTTTATTTTTATTTTCTTTTTTAGGTTTAGATTTTATCTTATATTTTTAGGTTTAGGTTTAGGTTTTATTATATATTTATAGGTTTAGGTTTTAGGTTTTTATTTTGGGTTTATTTTAAGGTTTTATTTTTGGTTTAGGTTTAGTTTATTTTTAGATTTTTTTTATTTTATTTAGTTTATGTTTAGGTTTAGGTTTTATTTATTTTAGTTTAGTTTATTTTTGTTTAGGTTTGGTTTATTTTAGGTTTAGGTTTTTATTTAGTTTCAGGTTTAGGATTATTTTTATTTAGGTAGTAGGGTTTGGGGTTTAGGGTTTAGGGATTAGGCATTTAGGGTTTACGATTTAGGGTCTAGGGTTGTAGGTTTAGGGTTAGTTTCAGGGTTTAGAGTTTAAGATTTTTGGTTTAGGTTTTTTTCTTTAAATTTAGTAAACTAATTGGTTTAGGTTTATTTCATTTATTTAGTTTGTTTTTTATTTATTTCAGTTTATTTTATTTTTATTTTTATTTACGTATATTATTTATTTTTATTTAGTTTAGTTTACTTATTTTAGGTTTATTTATTTTAGTTTAGGTTTCTTATTTTAGTTTATTTTTTAGGTTTAGGTTTATTTTTTAGTTGTGTTTTATTTTTATTTTTATTTTTTATTTTTAAGTTTAGGTTTAGGTTTTTATTTTATATTTTTAGGTTTAGGTTTTAGGTTTTTATTTTAGGTTTGTTTTAGGTTTTGTTTTTTTGTTTTGGTTTATGTTTATTTTTATTTTATTTTATTTAATTTAGGTTAGGTTTAGGGTTAGGTTTAGTATCTTTTAGGTTTCGATTTTATTTATTTTAGTTTAGGTTTAAGTTTTTTTATTTTGTTTAGTTTATTTTTTAGGCTTGTTTTATTTTAGGTTTCTTTTTTTATTTAGCTCATATTTTATTTTATTTTAAGTTTATTTTATATTTATTTTACGTTTAGTTTTTATTTTATTTATGCTTTTTTTCTTAGGTTTACTTTATTTTTTAGTTTAGTTTAAGTTTTTATTTAATTTATTTTAGTTTTTTTTATATTTTATTTTTATTTTATTTTTAGGTTTAGGTTTAGGTTTATGTTTTAGTTTATATTTTTATTTTATTTAGGCTTAGGTTTTATTTATTTATTTTACTTTTAGGTTTTATTTAGTTTAGGTTTAAGTTTTTAGGTTTTCAGGGTTTAAGGCTTAAGGTTTAGGGTTTTGTTTTGGGAAATATAGGGAATTTTATTACCCTGGCGGGTTACAAGATCCTTAACAGGGATAAACTCAAAACTACTGAAAACTGATCGACTATAGAGTAAATCCCTATCTAAGTACAACCAAGCAAAATAAAAAAAAGAAAAAAAAAAAAAAAGATGCAAAATGATTAACATAGATAAGCCAATGGATAGATCTAGGCCAAATCTCTTCAAGATGAGAGAAAGCATGGTACTATGGAGCAAACCTGCAAGAGAAAAAGAGAAATGCATCTGCAAAATGTAGAAAAGGCTTAGGCTTAGGCTTACTTACTTAGGCTTAGGCTTAGGCTTAGGCTTGGGCATAAACTTAAGCAACTTAGCTTGGAAAGCTTAGGTTTAGCAAAGCAGCAGAGCAGGCTTAAACTTAGAAACCCAGGCTTAAACAACAGGCTTTCTTAAACTGAGGCTTAGCAGGCAACTGAGGTTTAACAAGCAGGCCAGCTTAGGCAACTTACTTGCTTAGCAGGCTTACCACCAGCAGGCAGGCTTAGGGGTTTAAGGTTTGGGTTCTGGTTTATGGTTTAGGGTTTAGGATTTAGGGTTAGGGTTTAGGGTTTATGATTTAAGGTTTATTGTTTAATCTTTAGGGTTTTAGGTTTAGGTTTAGGGTTTAGGGTTAGCTTAGGGTTTAGGGTTTAGGCTTTATAGTTTAGGGTTTTCAGGGTTTAGTGTTTAAGGTTTAGGGTTAGTTTAGAGTTTAAGGTTTAGGGTTTTAAGGTTTGGGGTTTAGGGTATAGGGTTTAGGGTCTAATATTAGGGTCACAATTTTGGGTATTGGGTTTGGGGCTTTGGTTTTTGGGTTTAAGGTTAGTTTAGGGTGTTGGTTTTAGGGTTTAGGGTAATATGTTTAGGGTTTAAGGTTAGTTTTATGATTTAGGGTTTAGGGTTTAGGATTTATGGTTTATTATATTTTTTTAAATTAAGTTCACCTGTAGGTTTAGGTTTATTTAGTTTCTTTCTTATTTATTTTAGTTTATTTTATTTATTATTTTTATTTAGGTTTATTTTTTATTTTTATTTAGTTTATTTTATTTATTTTAGTTAAGGTTTCTTATTTTAGTATAGTTTTTTTTGTTTAGGTTTAGGTTTATATTTATTTCTTGGTTTAATTTTATTTTTATTTTATTTTGTAGGTTTAGGTTTTATATTTTATTATTAGGTTTAGGTTTTAATTTTCTTTCATTTAGGTTTAGGTTCTAGGTTTTCAATTTAGGCTCATTTTTAGGTTTTATTTTTTATTTTAGGTATAGGTTTATTTTTAGTTTATTTTATTTTATTTTGTTTAAGGTTTATGTTTAGTTTATTTTAGGTTTAGGTTTAGGTTTTATTTATTTTAGTTTAGTTTATTTTAGTTTAGGTTTTGGTTTATTTTAATTTGTTATTTTTGGTTTAGGTTTTTTTAGTTCAAGGTTTAGGTTTTATTTTTTATTAATCCTAGATTTATTTTTTAGGTTTAGGTTTTTATTTTATTTTATTTTAGGTTTATTTTATTTTTATTTTATATTTATTTTTTATTTTATTTAGGCATTTCATTTTTAGGTTTATTTTATTTTTTTAGTTTAGTTTAGGTTTTTATTTATTTTATTTGAGTTTAGTTTTTATTTTTTATTTTATTTTACTTTTAGGTTTAGGTTAAGGTTTAGGTTTTAGTTTTGGTTTATATTTTTTATTTTTTTATTTTATTTTATTTAGGTTTAGGTTTATAATTATTTTATTTTTAGGTTTTAAGTTTAGGTTTACATTTTTAGGTTTTTTGGGTTTAGGGTTTACGGTTTATGGTTTAGTGTTTAGTGTTTAGGGTGAAGTATTGTAGGGTATAGGATTTTTAGGGTTTAGGGTTTAGGATTAGCTTAAGGTTTACCATTAGTTTAAGGTTTAGGGTTTAAGGTTTAGTGTTTAGGCTTTAGGGTTTAGGATTTTTAAGATTTAGGGTTAGCTTAGGGTTTAACTTTAAGGGTTTAGGGTTTCAAGCTTTAAAATTTAGGTTTTTTATTAAATTAAGTACACCGGTAGGTTTAGGTTTATTTAGTTTATTTTTTCATTTATTTTAATATTTTATTTTTTATTTTTATTTAGTTTAGTTTATTTAATTTAAGTTTATTTATTTTAGTTAAGGTTTATTATTTTAGTTTAGTTTTTTGTTTATCTTTTATTTATTTTTTTAGGATTAGGTTTATGGTTATTTTTTAGTTAAGTATTATTTTTTATTTTATTTTTTGGGTTTAGGTTTTAATTTTTATTTTTAGGTTTAGGTTTTATTTCTTTTAGGTTTTAGGTTTTAGGTTCATTTTAGGTTTTCTAGTTTAGTATAGGTTTATTTTTTATTTTATTTTATCTAGTTTAGGGTTTTTTTTTTTTTTATTTTAGGTTTAGGTTTAGTTTTTTTATTTTTAGTTTAGGTTTAGGTTTATTTTTGTTTATTTATTTTTTTAGTTTTTGGTTTAGGGTTTAGTTATATTTTATTTATTTTTAGCTTTGATTTTAGGTTTAGGTTTTATTTATTTTATACTTTATTTTATTTTAGGTATTTTATTTTATTTTAACATTTAGTTTTCTTTATTAAAGTTTTTATTTTAGGTTTATTTTATTTTTTATTTTTAGGTTTTAATTTATTTTATTTGAGTTTAGTTTATTTTATTATTTTATTTTTTAAATTTAGGTTTATTTATAGCTTTAGTTTAGGTTTTATTTTATTTAATTCATTTTATTTTATTTAAGTTTAGGTTTATTTTATTTATTTTATTTTTTTAGGTTTTATTTAATTAGTTTAAGTTTTTTTAGGGTTTTTAGGTAGTTTATTAGTTTAGTTAGGGTTGTGTGGATTTTTTTAGATCAGAGGGAGGCTTTTAGTATGGTTTTGTGGTAGGTTTTTTAGGTTAGGTTTTAAGGTAGTTAGGATTATGGTTTGGTTTAGGTCAGAGTTTTAGGGTTAGGAGTTTAGTAGGTTTAGGTTTTAGTTTAGTTTAGAGATTAGGTTGGAGTTTAGGTTTAGTTTAGGGTAGTTTAGTTTAGGATTAGGTTTAGGTTTTAATCTTGGGGTTTTTTTTAAAAGCAAAGGCAGTTTAGGTTTTAGTTTATTAAATTTATGTTTATTATTTATTTTTATTTAGTTTAGTTTATTTATTTTATGTTTATTTATTTTAGTCTTTTTTTTAAGTTTATATTTAAGTTTTTGTTTAGTTTTTATTTTTTATTTTTTGGTTTAAGTTTAGATTCTTTTTTTTTTTTTTAGGTTTAGGTTTTAGGTTTTTATTTTAGGTTTATTTTTAGGTTTTACTTTTTAGTTTAGGTTTAGGTTTATTTTTACTATATTTTATTTTATTTAGTTTAGGGTTTAGGTTTAGTTTATTTTAAGTTTAGGTTTAGGTTTTATTTATTTTAGTTTAGTTTATTTTATTTTAAGTTTAGGTTTATTTTATTTTGTTTATTTTAGATTTAGGTTTTTTTAGTTTAGTGTTTAGGTTTTACTTTTTATCTATTTTTAGGTTTAGGTTTTTAGTTAGTTTTATTTTATTTTACTTTACGTTTATCTTCTTTTTAATTTACATTTTGGTTTTATTTTATATAGATATTTTCTTTTTAGGTTTATTTTATTTTTCTAATTTAGTTTAGGTTTTTATTTATTTTATTTTGGTATAGTTTTTAATTTTTATTTTATTTTATTTTTAGGTTTAGGTTTAGGTTTGGATTTTAGTTTAGGTTTTTATTTTATTTTATTTTATTTAGGTTTAGGCTTTTTATTTATTTTATTTCTATGTTTTATTTAGTTTAGGTTTAGGTTGTTAGGTTTTTAGGGTTTTGTGTTTAGAGTTTAGTGTTTAGGGTTTAGGGTTTTTGGTTTAGGGTTTATGGTTTAGGGTTGTAGGTTTTGGGGTTTAGAGTTTAGGGTTTAGTTTAGGGTTTAGGGTTTAGGGTTTTAGGGCTTAGGGTTTAGGGTTTAGGGTTTATGGTTTAAGGTTTATGGTTTTAGGGTTTAGGGTTTATGGTTTGGGGTTATAGGTTAGGGTTTAGACTTTAGGGCTCATATTCCCGAAATGTCCAGACTATATACCTATTACCATTCAATCTTATATAAATCAACACTTGAATAGAAGAAAGAGAACTCAACATTCATACACTTATGCTATCAGCACATGCATATCTTTTGCATTTATAGCTAGCATCATAACACATATTATTATTCATTTATAAGCTTTTGAAAAATACATTTGGATTTAATAGTGATAATAGCCAGACATATATTAAATTAAATCAATAAATACAAGCTACATAAAGGAAATCCATTTTTTTTACTTGATTTTGAAAAGATTGATGCATGAATTCAAATGACATACCAAATTTAACATGATTGAAAAGAGAACAATAAAAAATACGCATGTGATTCATTCAATCAAACTAGTTCTTAAAGATAACCAAATCAAATAAGATTATTTAAAGCAAACCAAAGCTTCTTTATTAATTAAGTTTTGGATTTGATCTAATTTAAGTAGGAGAAGAGAAATCATCACTTGCTGTTTTAAACACATTCCCACATTAGTGATTTGATTTAATTGAAGGAAATGTAATTAAGTTGATTTTATGGGTTAATTAAGTTGAACCCTTAATTAGATGTATTAATTACCCTTATTGGGAATATGATGTTGGATCTCGCTACTCGAGAGGCCAGGGTGGTTCTACGATGGAAAGCGAAAGCGAGAGATCCGATCTTTATTTATTTAATAATGCTTGGTTTTTGTTAATGTTTAATGGGGAAGTCTTGGGTTTATTTCCCTCTTCCCATGGCTTAAGACAATGGGATCCTTTATCTCCTGTTTTATTTATTATCATTGTTGAGAACTTATCTAGGTGCAATAATGATTTATTCTTTAACAATCCTAGTATGTACTACAAAACTCTTGGTGGTCTTCCTATTTCCCATTTAAGCTTTGCAGATGATTTCATTATTTTTTTCAATGCTTCCATTCATCACATCAAGCATCTCAAGTAATTTCTAAATAAATTTGGTAGAGAAGTTGGCCTTTCTATCAATGATAACAAAAGCTATTTTATCACTTCCTATCATATCTCCAATAATAAAATCAATCAAATCCTGCATATCACTAATTTTAAGCATCAACACTTACCTCTAAAGTACTTGGGTGCTCCTCTTTTTAAAGGTCCAAAATGATCCAATCTCTTTCCTGAGTTAACTCAAAAAATTTTAAATTAAATTTATGTTTTGGAATTCCATTTACTTTCTTTTGGTGGTAGGCTCACTATTCTTAAAATAACACTCAATTCAATTTTAGCTTAGAGGATTTTGAATTACTTTATTCTTGTGGACTCTTTGCTTTGGACAAAATGGTTTTATTTACCATAAAAATGCTATTATTTCTTTCATATTGAAAATGTAAATCATGTTTTTTTCCAATGCTGTTATTGCTTCTAAATTATGGCTTTGGTATGATGATTTATTTAATGCCAATTATTTTCATGGTTCTCTTTCTTTATATCAACTTCTTGAAGTTTCTTTCAAAAAAATTGTGAAAGGTCATATCAAAGTTTTAATTGCTATTACCCATCTCTGGTTTATCTGGATGGATATAAATGATGCTAAATATCATGGCACTCCTATGAACCATAAAAGGATCTTGGCTAGAACTAAAGATAAAATTTATGCTTTGCTTAATTCCAATATGATTAGTAACATTCAATTTAAAGGCTATAAATTTGTGGCTAAAAAATTAAGTATCATTCTGCTTGACTTGGACCCTTATAAAGGTGCTAGGATTATCCATTGGATCCAACCTAAAGATAACTTGATTAAAGTAAATACTGATGGTTTTGTAGCTTCTAATAAATATGGTTGTGGTGGTATCCTTAGGGATTCTAAAGGTGGTGTCATTTGTGATTTTGCCTATCATCTTAAAGCCTATTCTATTATTTTATTGAGCTTATGGCTATTAATAAAGCTATTGAAACATGTTTGACTAAAGGTTTTCTCAACATCTAGTTTAAAGTTGATGCTCTCTTGCCTCTTTACATGCTTAATTCTGATATAAATGGGAATGCTGAATTATTTTGTCTTCTTAATCATACAAAAAATCTTCTTTCTCAAGTTTGTTTTAAAATTTCCCACATCCTTCATGAAGGTAATGCTTGTGTTAATTTCTTGGCTAATTTTGGTGCCAACTTAACTAAGTTAACTTTATCTGACAACAAACATTGCTTAAACTATTAAGAGGCTTGGTTAATCTGAATAATACTAGATTGCCTTATCTCAGATTATAATTTCTTGGCTTTGTTCCTTTTGTATTGGTTTTTTATGAGCCTTTTCTTTTGTTTGCCCTTTGGTAAACCCTCTTTGGGTTGTGGTTGTCAGCTTATTTTCTTTCTTTGGCTTAAGCTGGGTTATGTTTTTGATCTCTTACTTTTGGATTAGCCTAGTTTTTGCTACCTAGTGGTTATTGTAAGTGTAGCCTAGGTTGTTTAGGTTTTTTCAACTTGGTAACTTCTATCTATCTAGCTAGGTGGTTATCACAATTTTTCCTTGGCTATTTTTTATATCCTCCTTTTGGGTTACGGCTATGGCTGCTGCAGGTTTTTCTTGATATATGGGTTTTTCCTCTTTTCTAGGCTACTATGGTGGTTGATAGAGTGGCTTTGTTGAAAATTTTGGTTAGTTGGGTTTTTGGATGGCTAGTTGTTTTGGTTATTTTCTTCATTTTTTGTTGATAATAGATCTGGGGGGTTCTTGGTGGTTTATCTCTGGCTTGATTTTGGCATGGTGGAGGTTATTGGTTGGCTATTATGTTCTTTGTTTTATTGACTGGGCTTGGTGGTCATTTTTACTGATTTTGTTTTGTTTTATTCTTTTTTTGTTATGGTTTTAACCTCCTCCTGTATTGGCCTTCCTCTTTTGGCTGTAGTGGCTTTCGATTTGGGTATTGTCTTGGATTGGCTAGTTGAAGATTATTTTGTGGCTGTTAGTTGGCCTAGGGTGCTGGTGGCTTGGTTGGGTGCCTTTATTGCTGATGTTTTGTTGGTTGGCTTGTATTTTATCTTACTAGGATTTGTACCTTTTTGTCTTTGGTTGGCTATTCTACTTACTTGGATTGGATTATCTTTTTCCTTGGTTTGGTTTGGCGGGTCTTTTTCTTTACCCATTCCCTAGTTGTCTTGCATGATTTTGGTTTGATGAATGTTGTTGGTCTTTACACTAACTTGGGTTTTCTTCTACTGTGGTGGTTGGCTAGGAGGATATGTTGGCTGGCTAGTTTGGTTGGTTGTATTGCTTGGCTGGGTTGGTTGGAGGGATGGCTATTTTGGCCAATTTTTCTTGCTCCTTTGGTGAATGTTCTGGGAACTTGTTGGTGTTCTTTTTGTGACCTATATTTCTTGTTTACTCCTGCTTTGATTTTTCTCTCTTGGCTACAGCTGACCCCCCTTTTTTTATTTCAGTGGAAGCCTTGCTGCCTACACCTTTTACAGATAGGCTGGGTGTTTTTACTGGCTCTTTTTTCTCTTTTGTTGGTGGTGGATATGAGCACTTGTATTTTTCTATTTTTCTTTTATTTGTCTCTAGTTTATGTTGTTAACCCTATCATGATGCTTGCTCTTTTGGATTTTGTTATTCCTTTTGGTGGTGGCTTTGGTGGTGCTCCTACTGTATTACTGCTATCCCTGAAGGTTAGTTGATTATCTTCTTTATTGGGCTTGGTTATTCTGGTGGCTTGGTGGTTGGATGTTATGTTTGCTATTTGGAGGATTTTGTAGCCTTGCTGGATGATGGACTTTAGATGATGGGCCACACGAGGTATGCTAGCTTTGATGGCCTTGATGTTTCCCACTCTTTTTCTTTTTTGGTAACACTATATATGTAATTGTAACCCTTCTTATAGTTTGTGCTTACATATAGTGTTGCTCTTGAGATGATTATAACTGAGCCTGAGCCTTTTCTTTACTTTACTCATTCTATTTGATCTTTCTTTTTATGCTGGCTTAGTTGTACTCATCCTTTCAAAAGTATGTTATAGATTTCTTTTATAGGTAGGAGAGTCTTACAGGTGGATCTTGCTAGTATCAGAAGGACCAAATGAAATTTGCTGGTGGTCATATGGAATTTCTGCTGTTGATTTTTTGGTTTTTCTTTTGCTTTCTTTCCTTCATTATTGTAATAGTTAGGGGGTTTATCTCTTTAAGATTTACTGTAGCACTTTGAGCATTAGCATAGAGATTTACCACCTCTAAGGACTTTGTACTTTTTCTTTGTGGCAATAAAAATTTCCCTAATTTCCCTAAAAAAATCCTAAACTAATCCTCAACCATAAACCCTAAAAAGCTAAAAAGCTAAACCTAAACTAAACAAAACCTAATAAAATAAAATAAAATAAAAACATAAAGTAAAACCTAAACCTAAACCTAAAACTAAAAAGAAAATAAAATAAAAAAATAAAACTAAACTAAAATAAAATAAATAAAACCTAAACTACTAAAAAATAAAAAATATAAAATAAAACTAAACCTAAAATAAAACCTAAAATAAAATAAAATAAAACTAAATAAAACTCAATAAAAATAAAATAAAACTAAACCTAAATAATAATAAATAAAATAAATATATAATAAAATAAACCTACTGGTTTGTATTTCAAAATTAAATTAAAATTAAGAAACCAAACCTGACCCTATACTGAGCCACCAATACTGAAACCTAAATCCACCCTACCACTAAACCCTAAATCCTAAACCCCAAAATACTGACCCACTAGGCCCAACTGACCCCACCTAGGCCTATGACCACTGAATAAAATGCCTAAAACCCCAACCTAAATTAAAAAAAAAAAAAACCAAATAAAATAAATAAAAAAAACCAAAACCAGGCTAAATAAAAAACAAAATAAAATAAAAACATAAACTAAAACCTAAACTTAAATGTGACTTAAACTAAACCTAAAAACTAAAAAAATAAAAATACAAACTAAACTAGATAAAATTAATTAAAACTAAACTAAACTATAAAAATCTAAATAAAATAAAACTAAACCTAAAATAAAATAAAATAAACCTAAAATAAAATAAAATAAAAACTAAATAAAAACTAAACCAAAAAATCAAACCAAAAAATAAAACTTAAAAAAAATAATCGACCCACTAAAAAAAACTTAAACCTGAAAAAGTAATAAAATAAACCTAAATCTAAACTAAAACAAATAAAACCTAAACCTAAACTTAAAATAAACTAAGCTAAACTTAAACTAAATAAAATAAAATAGACCAAAATAAACCTAAACCTAAAATATAAACCTAAAATAAACTTACAATAAAACCTAAAGCTAAATCTACATAAAATAAAACTAAATCTAAACATATAAATAAAACTAAACTAAAAAATAAAATAAAAGACTAAACTAAAGTAAACTAAAGCTAAACTAATCCTAAAATAAGCTAAAATAAAAAACCTAAACTAAATAAATAGACCTAAAATAAACTAAATAAAAATAAAAATAAACCTAAATAAAAATAAAAATAAACTAAACTAAAATTAAAAAAATAAAATAAATAAACCTAAACTTACTAGTTTACTTAATTTTAAAAAAAAATTAAAAATTTTAAAAATAAAAAAACCTTAGCCTTAAACAATAAATCCTAAAACTAACCCTAAACCATAAACAACAAACCTACCCCCTAAAACCTACCTAAAATTAAAACCTAAACCTAAACCCTAAAGCAAAACCCCCTAAACCAAACTAAACCCTAAACTAGCTAAATTAACAAAATAAAAAAAAACTTAAAACCTAACACTTAATAAACCTAAACTTAAGCCCTAAGAATGGAGACAGCCTTGACGGCATGAACATCACCATCAACCAGGCTTAATCTAGATCTAGCGTCGGAGGCGAAGGTGGAGGCGACGGTTATCGCGGTGGTGGTGGGGGATCTGGAGGTGCTGGTGGATATGGAGGTGATGGTCAGAGCAATGGTGGTTATGGAGGTGGGAGGTGTGATCGAGGGTACATCCGTGGTGGTGGTGGAGGGAGAGATCAGAGATATAATGATGGATCCTCCTACTCGAGAGGCTACGGTGGTTCTGATGGGAACTGGAGAAACTAAAGAATGTTCGATCTGATCTGCTGCATATGGAACTGTGTTGTTATAGTAGAGATGGTTCTAGTTATCTAGGATTTTCTATTTTCTCTATGCGTGCTCATTTTCTATCTATGTCATCATTTGTGTCATAGAAAACTTGGTGTGTTACTTGGTTGATGAAATCGAAAAGAAGAAATGTTGAATTTGAATTTGTTCTCTATTAAAAAAAACCAAAAACCCTAAACCTTAAACTAAAACCATAACCCTAACCCCTAAACCCTAAACCCTAAACATAAAATAAAAAAAATAAAAAAACCCTAACCTTAAACCCTAAACCCTAAACCCTAAATGCTAAAACCTACCATCCTAAACCCAAAACATAAAACCCAAAACCCTAAACCCTAAACCCTAAAAACCTAAAAAACTAAATTAATCTAAGTAAGAGAAATAAAATAAAATAAAATAGAAACCTAAAATAAAACCTAAACATAAACCCAAACCTAAACCTAAATGAAAAAATAAAACCTAAAAATAAACCTAAAACCTAAACCTAAAAAAATAAGATAAAAACCTAAACCTAAACATAAAAATAAAATAAACCAAATGTAAACCTAAAAAATAAAATAAAAATAAAACTAAACTAAAACCTAAACCTAAAGCTAAACCTAAACAAAAAAATAAACTAGAATAATAAAGCTATACTAAAATAAATATATCTAAATTAAATAAACTAAACTAAATAAAAATAAAAATAAACTTAAATAAAATTGAAAAATTAACTAAAAAACCTAGACCTAAAACTTTACTTGATTTATAAAAAATAAAAAAATAAAGAAAATAAAAAAATAAAAAAATCCTAACCCTAAACCATAAAACAAACCCTAAACCCTAAACCTTACAAAAACCCTAAACCCTAAATGTTAAACCTTAAAACTAAAGCTTGTAATCATAAACCCTAAAATCCTAAACTCTAAACCCTAAACCCTAAACACTAAACCCTAAACCCTAAACCCTAAACCTTAAACCTTAAACTAAGTAACTAAATAAATTAAAAATAAACCTAAAACTAAGAATGGGCTGAACCTTGACGTCTGGAACATCACCGTCAACTAGGCTCAGTCTTGATCTAGCCATGGAGGCAAAGGTGGAGACAACGGTTATCGCAATGGTGGTGGGGGATCTAGAGGTACTGGTGGATATGGAGGTGGTAGTTGGAGCAGTGGTGGTTATGGATGTGGGAGGAGCGATAGAGGTTACAACCATGGTGGTGGCGGAGGGAGAGATTGAGGATATGATGGTGGATCCTGCTATTGAGAGGCTAGTGTGGATCTGATAGGAACTGCAAAAACTAAAGAACGACTGATTTGATCTGCTGCATATGGAACTATGTCTTCATAGTAGTGATAATTTTAGTTATTTAGGGTTTTTGATTTGCTCTATGTGTGCTCATTTTTGATCTAAGTCGTCGCTTGTGTCTTAAAAAACTTGGTGTGTTACTTGGTTGATGATATCAAAATGAAGAAATGTTGAATCTGAATTTGTTCTTTATTAAAAAAAATCTAAAACCCTAAACCTGAAACTAAAACTTGAACCCTAAACCTAAAACCTAAACGCTGAACTCTAAACCCTAAAAATAAAAAAATAAAAAAAATAAAAAAATAAAAAAATAAAAAAACCTAACCTGAAACCCTAATCCCTTAATCCTAAATCCTAAAACCTACAACCTTTAATGCCTATACCCTAAAAGCCTAAACCTAAACTAAATAAAACCTAAAAATAAAATAAATAAAAAAACATAAACCTAAATAAAATAAAAAAATAAAATAAAATAAAAACCTAAACTAAATCCTAAATTAAAAATAAATTAAAATAAGAAATAAAAACTAAACTAAAATAGAATAAAGAAAAACCTAAACTAAACTAAAAAAATAAAAGAAACAAAAGAAAACCTAAATAAAATAAAAACTAAATAAAAATAAATATAATTCCAAACTAAAATAAAATAAAATAAAAAATAATTAAAAACCTAAACCTAAAAATTAAACCTAAAAATAAATAATAAATAAAACCTAAACCTGAAACTAAAAAAAAAAACCTAAACCTAAACTAAAATAAATAAAACCTAAACCTAAAGTAAACTAAACCTAAACTTTAAACAAAATAAAATAAAATAAACTAAAAAGTAAACCTAAACCTAAGCTAAAAAATAAAACCTAAATATAAACATAAAATTTAAACCTAAAATCTAAACCTAAAAAACCAAAATAAAAACCTAAACCTTAACCTAAAAAAAAAATCTAAACCAAAAAAATAAAAATTAAAATAAAACTAAACTAAAAAATGAACAGAAACCTAAACCTAAATAAACTAAAATAATAAACCTAAACTAAAATAAATAAACCTAAAAGAAATAAAAGAAACTAAATAAGCCTAAAAAAATAAAACTAAAAAAATATAAAATAAACTAAAATAAATAAAAAATAATCCAAATAAACTAAAAAAACCTAAACATACTAGTTTACATAATTTAAAATAAACTATAAATCTAACTAACCTAAACCCTAAATAAATGTACCATAATAATACTACCAAACCATAAACCAAAGCCAAAACCCACCTGAGCCTAAACCCCACCACAACCACAAAAATAAAAAAAAAATATAAAAAAACCAAAGACCTAGGCAAAACTAACCCTAAACACTAGCAAACCTTGACCTAAACACAATAATAACCCCTAAACCTTGAAAGCATAAACCCTAAAATCCTAAACCCTAAAGTAAACTAAATAAACCTCAACCTTCTAGTTTACTTAATTTTTTTTTTAAAAAATTGTAAACCATAATTCCTAAACCCTAAATGCTAAACCTTAAACCTTAAACCATAAAAGCACAACCCTAAAACCCTAAATAGTAAACCATAAACCCTAAACCCTAAACCATAAGCCCCAACCCTAAACCCTAAACCCTAAACCCTAAACCTAACCCTAGAGCAACTAAATAAATTAAAAAATAAACTTAAACCCTAAAACCTAATAAACCTAAACCTAAACACTAAGAATGGGTAGAACCTTGACAACAAGAACATCATCGTCAACTAGGATTAGTCTAGATCTCACGGTGGAAGGGAAGGTGGACCCATTATCGTAGTAATGGCGGGGGATATGGAGGTGCTATTGGATATGGAGGTGGTGGTTGGAGCAGTGGTGGTATTAGAGGTGGGAGGAGTGATAAAGGTTACAACCATGGTGGTGGCGGAGGGAGAGATCTATGATGGTGGATCCAACTACTTGAGAGGCTGAGGTGGTTTTGATGAGAACTAAAGAAACTAATGAACGGCTCGATCCGATCTGCTGCTTATGGAATTATGTCTTTATAGTAGAGATGATTCTAGTTATCTAAAGTTTTTTATTTGCTCTATATGTGCTTATTCTTGATCTATGTTGTTGCTTGTGTCTTACAAAACTTGGTGTGTTACTAGGTTGATGAAATCAAAAAGAAGAAATGTTGAATATGAATTTATTTTCTATGAAAAAAAAACAAAAAACCTTAAACCCTAAACTTAAACCTAAATCCTAAACCCTAAAATTAACTTTAAATTCTAAACCCTAAACCTACAACACTAAACTTACAGTCCTAGACCCTAAACCCAAAACCCAAAACCAAAAATAACCTAAAGCCAAAACAATACTCCCTAAACCTTAAACCTAAACCCAAATTCCTAACCCTAAACCCTAAACCCTAAAAGCATAAACCCAAATATCTAAACCCTAAACCCTAAACCCTTACCCTAAGGTAAACAAAAAAAATAAACCTAATTCCTAGTAAGCATGAGACATCAGCTCACGTTGACTACATCCCTGCTCTTTGTACACACCGCCATCGCCAGAGCCCTCGACCTCGTGGTCTAGCGATTCCCCTTTTTCCCCCTCATTTTCAACTTTCTGGCCACTGCTTGATGGATGTTTGCCATGATTCTCACTGGATTCCTTCTAGAATCTATGGCCACTAACCACTTCCATGTTTTACTTGGAGTGACACAATGGCTTGGCATCTTCCCAGATGATTCCATGGGGGAAACTGATGGATCTAATGGATCTACTAGGGCATCAAGTACCTTGGATTCGTCCACTTCAAAATCAATCAAAGACGTTCTCACTAGTTAGGATAGTTGCTCAGGTCAGTCCCTGGAACTTGTTTTGACTTCTTTTTGAGGGATGCTTGTGGTTATTTGCTTAGATCTGATTATGGAAAAGCTTGGTGAGCCATTTGAATTCTCTTTAGTTGGAAAGCTTACTCTTTGTAGGCCGAATCTGGAAAACATTCACCCTTTCTTTTATAGTCTAAAACTTTCAGGTGCTTTTACGATTGGTTTAATTGATCCCCAACACATTTTGATTTAGTTAATGAACGATTTGGATTACTCGCATGTTTTTGCTCATCATTCTTATTTGGTTTACAATTATCAAATGAGGTTGCTAAAATGGACTCCACTATTTGATATTAGGGAAGAAACCCCAATCATTCTAGTTTGGATTTCTCTCCTCAATATATGAATTCATTTCGTTAATCATCAGTTCCTTTTTAATATGGGTGCTTTATTTGGTCGGCCATTGCAAATTGATCAAGCAATAACTACAAAATCTTGACCTTCTGTGCCTAAATTCCATGTTGAATTGTACATTACCAAGAAATACCCTAAAGAAATTTGGTTGGGATCTGAAATTTATGATTATATGCAGAAAGTTGATTTTGAAAATTTCTATGTCTTTTGTTCTCATTCTAAAATCCATGAACATGATAATTATAAATGTTTCATTCTGCATGCACACCTAAAAAAAATTCCTATTAAGAAAACTATTATTCTTAACTCTAAGTCGACCACCGTTAAATATCAAAAAGTTAGTTCAGAAAAAAAAAAGAATTCATTGAATATTCCTAATAGGGCTATTTTATCTCTTATTTCTTCTATGCAATTGAAGGTTTTTAATGTGGAAAAGAATAATATCTCTAAACTTTTGGATGATGATTTTTTTCCCTCTGAGTCGATCCCCACATCCTTAGCAGTTTTGATTGACAAAAATAAAGCTTTAATTGAAAATATTAATGAGGATATCCATGTTATGCATCATTTGAATTCAATGGAGAATATGTCTTTGGTTTCTCATGATATTCAGTTTTAAAAACCTAACTTTACTTTAGTTCATGATGATTTGAATTCTCAAAAATATTTGGTATTGCTTAATAAACTGGGTATTGAAGAAGAAGGGCTAGATTTTCACACTTGCAATCTTAATAAATCATTTCAGCTCCCTTGCTTGCTATACCCAATGCTCATTTTCCTTTAATAAATTTTAATGGCTTGGAAGAAGGAGAACTCACTTTTATACAAGAGACTTCCTCCAAATCTATGACTAATGTTACTAAACCTTCTCAGATGATGATTATATGGGAAAAGGAAATGGTTTCCAAACTTATCATGCTAAAAAAAAAAAACCTGTTAAAAACTTTCCTCCCAAATTGTCCAAAAACACTAGATCTATTTCGACCTCCCTCTCTCTCTTAATTAACCTTTTCTTAACCCCTTTTTTATTTCCTTATGTTTATTTTTCTCATCTAGAATGTTAGAGGGATCAGTACCCTCTCTATTTGTAAATGTATTAGAAACCTTTGTCGTATTGATAATATTTCTTTACTTATTATTTTGGAGCCTTTTATTCATGCAAACAAAATTAACCATGTTGCTAGAATGATCGATTTTAATAAATTTTTCTTTAATGTTAGTAATAAAATTTGGTGTTTTTGGAATAATTTTGTGGAGGTTTCTATTCTTGATGAATTTCAAAAAGTGGTCAATGCTCAAATTTCTTATGGTGACTATTTTTCTTTGGGCTCTTTTGTCTATGCATCTTGTAATAGATGTAGTAGAAATCTTCTTTGGGAAAATTTGATGAATTTTCCTACCTCTGTTAATAACTGTTGGTTTGTTGGTGGGGATTTCAACACTATTTTATTCTCTTCTAAATGAAGTGATGGTTGCCATCCTAATATTCATTTCATGGAAGAATTTTCCAATATGATCCTTGATTAAAATTTGATTGATATTGGCTTTAAGGGGTTCAAATTTTACTTGTATAGACTTTGGCAAAGGTTGGAAATTCTTTTAATACTCATTGGATTACTCAATGGCCTATTACTTCTATCATTTAAGAAAAACCTTATTGGATCAAGCTCCTCTTTTAGTTTCTATTAAAGATAACTCTAAAAGATTAAACATTTCTCTCATTTTAGATTTCAGAACATGTGGATTCAACATATTGATTTCTTCAATGTTGTGGTTAATAATTGGAAAGCTCTCTGACATCCTCACAATTCGATTATGGGGATGATTGGTTTAAGCTTAAAAGACTTAAACAAAATTTGGGTTGGTGGAACAAGAATTATTTTAAAAACCTTTTTTGCTAATATAAAAGAAAAGGAAAAATTGGTTTGTTATCTTGAAGACTCTATTATATCTGATCTTACTAAGATTAAGGACTTGACTAAGGCAAAAGATAAATTTGTTAATTTTAAAAATATGGAAGAGACTTATTAACACAAAAAAGCTACTAACAAACATATTATGGATGGTGATAGAAATACTAGATATTTCCATGCTTTAGTTAATAAAAAGGGAGCTGTAAATAATATTCAAAAACTTATTGATGATAATAGAGAATGGATTATGGAGAATAATGATATTAAGGATTCAACCATTAATTACTTCAGAAATATGCTTAATAAGACATACTCTTATGAATTTATTTCTAAACCGCACTTGATTTGCTTACTATTGTACCTAATGAATAAGAAATTTTTAAAGTTCTCAATAGCATGAACATAGATTTTGTTACTGGTCTAGAGGGTTTCACTACCCAATTTTTTTTAAAAATACTGGCCTATTAAAAAGAAATGTTTTGGTTGAGGTTTTGGTTGATTTTTTTTATGGTAATCCTTTTCCTAGATATTTTTCTAGCACTTTTATTATTCTCATACCTGAGAAAGATAATCTAGACTATTGGAGTGATTTTAGACCAATTGGTCTTTGCACCTTCTTTGATAAGCTGATTTCCAAAATTCTAACCAATAGGCTCAATCCTTTACTTCATAGGATTATCTCTCTAAACTAAATTGGTTTTGCTAGAGGTAGATCTATTTCTGATAATATTCTGCTTGCTCACCAATTTATTCATGATTTAGATGCTAAGACTAGAGGTGGCAACATTCTGTTCAAATTAGATATTACCAAAGCTTTTGACAATATCTCATGGGATTTCCTTATCCATATTTAATTTTTTTTTGGGTTTTCATAAATTTATCTTTCTTATCAAATATTGTAGTAATAATGCTTGGTTTTATATTTTCTTAATGGCAATGCCTTGGGATTCATTCTATATTCTCTTAGCCAAAGACAATGGGATCCACTATCTCCTGCATTATTTATTATTGTTGTTGAGTACTTATCTAGGAGCATTAATGATTTATTCTTAAACAATCTTAGTATGTATTATAGAACTCTTGGTGGTCTTCTAGTTTCTCATTTAAGCTTTGTAGATGATTTCAATATTTTCTGCAATGCTTCTATTCATCATGTCAAGAATCTCAATATTTTCTTAAATAAATTTGGTAGAGAAAGTGGTCTATCTATTAATGATAACAAAAGCTATTTAATTATTTCTTCAAGCATCTCCAATAATAAAATTAATCAAATCCCATATATCACTAAGTTTAAACATCAACACCTTCCTCTTTAGTACTTGGGTGCTCCTCTTTTTAAAGGCCTGAAACGAGCCTATATTTTTGATGAGTTAATTCAAAAAATTTAAATAATTTTTTGTTTAGGAATTTCATTTACTTTCCTTTGCTGGCAAGCTCACTATTCTTAAAAGCACTCTCAATTCAATGCCTCTTTATTTGATTCAAACTATTATCCCCACTAATGCTACTCTTCTCAGAATTGATCGCTTGCTTAATAATTTTTTTTGGTGATCCAATAATTCTACTAAAAGAATGCATTAGACTTCCTGGCATAAATGATGTGGTCCCTTGGGTGGGCTCGATATGAAACTAATTTGTGAAGCTATTACTGCCTTCTCTCATAAACACTTGTGGAATTTTAGAAAGAATGATAGCCTTTGGCTAATTTTATGATGAAAAAAATTTGCTAAGGTAAAAACCCTCTTATCTGTGCTTATAAAGTTGGTGACTCTCTAGTTTGGAAATGGCTTTGCTTCATTAAATGGGTTGTTGAACCCTTATTATCTTGGGCTATTCATTCATGTTCTTCTTCTTTTGGAATGAGAATTGGACTGGCAATGGCTCTATTGACTCCCTTTTATCTACCTACTCTACTACAGCTATCAAAGTTAACTGTTTCTTGCATAATAAGACTTGGAACGAAAACAAACTTGAGAATTATATCCCTATTTCTCTTTTAGATAACTATAGAAATATCCATATTTTCTCAAACAAACTTGTCATAGTAATTTTGTTCTTAAAGAGGTTTGGAATTTTATTAGAGATAAGCAAAACTCCTCTAATGTTTTCATTAAACATTGGAACAATATCATTCCTATTTCATATTCAATTTTAGCTTGAAGGATTTTGAATAACTTTATTCCTATGGACTCTTTGCTCAGGAATAAAGGGTTTTATTTTCCTTTAAAGTACTATTATTACTTTCATATTGAAAATGTTAATCATGTTTTTGTCAATGGTGCTAGTGCTTCTAAATTATGGCTATGGTATGATGATTTATTTAATACCAACTACTTTCATGGCTCTCTTTCCATATATCAACTTTTCAAGTACCAAAAATTATGAATGGTCATATCAAAGTTCTAGTTGCTATTACTCTTATGTGGTTCATCTACAAGGACAAAAATGATGCTAAATATCATGGTATTCCTCTGAGCCATCAAAGGATCCTGGCTAGAACCAAAGAAAAAAAATCCATGCTTTGTTTTATGCCAATCTTGTTAGTAACATTCATTTTAGGGGCTATAAATTTGTGGCTAAAAAATGGGTATCATTCTGCCCGATGTTGACTGTTATAAGATAACTATGATTAACCATTGGATCAAATCGAAAGAAAATTTGATTAAAGTGAATATTGATGGTTCTGTTGCTTCCAATAAATATGGTTGTGGTGGTATTCTTAGGGATTCTAAAGGTATTATCATTTGTGCTTTTGCCTATCCTATCAACGTGTGTTCTATTATCTATGCTGAGCTTATGGCTGTTAATAAAGCTATTGAAATTTGTTTGAATAAAGGTTTTCTCAACATCTAGATTGAAGTTGATGCACTCTTGCTTCTTGACATGCTAAACTCTAATAGAAGAGGAAATGCTGATTTATTTTATCTTCTTATTCATACTAAAAATCTTATTTCTCAAGTTTGTTATAAAATTTCCCATATCTTTCATGAAGGTAATGCTTGTGTTGATTTCTTGGCTACTTTAGGTGCCAACTTAACTGATTTCATTTTATTTGACAATAAAGATTTGCCTAAACTTTTAAGGGATTTGGTTAACTAGATAACACTAGATTACCTTATCTCAGATTACAATTTTCTTGGCTTGGTTTTTCCATTGGTTTTTGATGAACCATTGCTTTTGTTTCCCCTTTGTTAAACCCTTTTTGGATTGTGGTCGTTTGCTTATTTTCACTCTTGGGCCTATGCATAGTTTTATTTTTGAGCTCTTAATTTTGGGTCGGCATGGTGGTTGCTACCTAGTGGTTCTTATTTTTTTGCCTAGTTTGTTTTGTTTTTTTGGTCTAGTGGCTATTAATTGCATGGCTTGGTGATTATTGTTGCTTGGTTGTTTTGGTGACCTTCATTTGGGTGGTATCTTTGCCTATTATTTTCTATATGGGGATTGCAACATCTCTGCGGTTTAACCGAGTTGATTTTTTGCATGGTGGTACAATGGGTGTCTTGTTGGTTGGCTCGGTTGGTTGGGTTTATTCACTTTTGTTGGTGGCAGATCGGAGGGGTTGTTGGTGGTCAAATTTTATAAAGGATTTGGCAAGGTGGAGGTTATTTGTTGACTGTTATTTCTTCTTTTTTTGTGGATTAGGTTTTGGTGGTCGATTTTGTTGGTTTGGGTTTATTTCTTTTGGTTGTTGTTTGAGCCTCTTCTAGTAATGGTCTTCCTCTCTTGGTTGTAGCTACTTTCTTTTTGTTGTTATTTTCGGTGGGCTGGTTGAAGGCTATTTAGTGCTATTATTTTGCTTTGGGATCTAGTGGCTTGGTTTAGTGTATTGGTTCCTAACTTGGCTATATCATGATGCTTGCACTCATCGATATTTCTCCTACTTTATGCTATTGGCTTTGGTGGTGTTCCTATTATATTGTTGCTGCTCCAGATGGATGGATTTTAGTCTATCTTACTTATCTTTGCTCCATTTTTTTGGCTGGCTATTTACCTCACTTGGATCAAAATTTGTGCTACTTTGGTTGGGTTTGGTGGATGCTGTTGCTTGCTTCTACCCTTTTATTGGTTGTCTTAGGTGGTTTTGGCATGATGGATGTTGTTGGTCTTTTCACTAATTTGGATTTTCTCTCGTGGTGTAATGTTTACTTGGGTTTGTATTTTATTGGTTTGCTTGGTTGGATGGGTGGCTATTTTGGCCTTCCTTTCCTGCTTTATTAGTGACATGTTGGATGGCTTGCTCCTACAATGGTTCTCCTCTCTTGTCACGCTTTCCTTTTGGTTTGGGTGATAGTCGCTTTCCTGCTTTGCTTATGGAGGACATGAGCTCTTCTATTTTTTTGTTTTTGGTCCTGGTTTTTTTTGGTTTGTGTTGTTAAGGTCATGATGCTTGCTCCTGTTGATGTTGTTGTTCCTCTTTAGTGGTGGCTTTGGTGGTGTTCCCACTGTACTGCTGTTGTCCTTGATGGTTGGTTGATTTTCTGCCTTATTGGGCTTATTTGTTTTCATGGTTTTATGGTTGGATATTATGTCTGTTGCTTGGAGGAGTTTGCAGTCTTGTAGGATGATGGACATGGGATGATGGGATACAAGAGGTATGCTGGCAATGATGGCCTAGATGTTTCCCTCTCTATCTTCTTTTTGCTGGTAGCACTATATGTAATTATAACACTTCTTTGAAAGTTTTGATGCTTACATATTGTTTCTCATTGAGATGATTGTAACTGAGCCTGAGCCTTTTCTTTACTTTGCTCTTTTTCTTTGCTCATACTCTTTATGCTTGCTTAATTGTACTCATCCTTTCATTAGTATGTTACAGATTTCTTTTATAGGTTTGGAGAATCTTGCAGGTAGATCTAGCTGGTATTAAAAAGACCTAGTGAATGTTGCTTTTGCGCACATGGATCTGTTGTTATTGCTGATTTGGTTTTTCTTTTGCTTTTGTTATTATTATTTTTCTTATATTATTTTAATAGTTAGGGGGTTTATCTCTTTAGGACTTATTGTAGCTTTTTGAGCATTAGTTTAAAGATTTACCCCCTTTAAAGACTTTGTACTTTTCTTTGTAGCAATAAAATTCCCCTAATTTTCTTTAAAAAAGAGGAACCTAAACCCTAAGAATTGTAACCTTGATGCAGAACATCACCAACCAAGCTCAATCTAAATATAATGATCTAAGGCGTATATTATCGCTGGTGGTGGGATCTATGGTGATATGGAGGTGGCATTGGAGTAGTGGCTTATAGAAGAGGAGATGAGGTCCCTGGTGACGGAGGGAGAGATTGGGGATATGATGGCGATCCACCTACCAGAGAGCTGGTGGTTGGGAAACCGGAGAAACCTAAATACTATCGATTGTCGCTTATATAACTTTATAGTAGAGACATTCTAGTTATCTAGGATTTTGATTTTCTCTATTCATGCTCATTTTTTATCTGTGGTCTTAAAACTTGGGGTTACTTGGTTGATGAAATTAAAATGAAGAAATGTTAAATCTGAACTTGTTCTCTATTAAAAAAACCAAAACCCTAAACCCTAAACTAAAACCTGACCCCTAGACCTTAAACCTAAACTCTAAACCCTAAAAAAATAATAATAAATAAATAAAGCCCTAAACCCTCAACTAACCCTGAACCCTGAAACCCTAAACCCTAAAAAGCTAAAAACCTAAACCTAAACTAAATAAAATAAAATAAAAACCTAAACTAAACTAAAATTAAATAAATAAATAAAAACCTAAACTTAAAAAGAAAATAAAATAAAAAATAAAAACTAAACTAAAATAAAATAAATAAAAACCTAAACTAAACTTTAAAACAAAACATAAATAAAATAAAAACTAAACCTGAAATAAAAATAAAATAAACCTAAAATAAAATAAAATAAAAACTAAATAAAAACCTAAACCTAAAAAATAAACGTAAAATAAAAACTAAAAACAAATAAAAATATAAAACTAAGCCTTAAATTAAAAAAAATAAACCTAAAATAAAAATAAAATAAACCTAAACCTAAATTGAAATAAACAAAACTAGAATAAATAAAAGCTAAACCTACACCTAAAATAAACTAAACCTAAACCCTAAATAAAATAAATAAACTAAAAATAAACCTAAACCTAAACTAAAAATTTAAACCTAAAATAAAAACCTAAAACCCAAACCTTAAAAAATAAAATAAAAACCTAAACCTAAACCTAAAAATAAAAAATAAAACCTAAACCTAAAAAATAAAATAAAAATAAAATAAAACTGAAATACTAAAATTAAAAAACCTAAAGTAAAAAAAACATCAAATAAATAAAATAAAATAAAAAACCTCAACTAAAAAAACATAAAATAAATAAACTAAACTAAATAAAAATAAAAAATAAAATAAAATAAACCAAAATAAATAAAAAAGTAAACTAAATAAACCTGAACCTACGAGTTTACTTAATTTAACAAAAAAAATTTTAAAAATTAAAAAAAATGATAAAAAACCTAACCTTAAAACCGAAACCATAAACCTACAACCCTAAACCCTAAACCTTAAAACAATAAGCCTTAAACCCTAAAGCATAAAACACTAAACCCTAAACCCTAAACACTAAAACCTTCAACCTTCAACCTTAAACCCTAAACCCCAAACCGTAAATCCTAAAATCCTAAATCCTAAACACCTAAACACCTAAACCTAAACTAAATAAAACTAAAAAATAAAATAAATAATAAAACCTAAGCCTAAAAAAATAAATAAAAAAATAAAAACCAAACCTAAAACCTAAACCTAAACCTAAAAATAAAATAAAATAAAAATTAAAAATAAACTAAAATAAAATAAATAAAAACCTAAACTAAACTAAAAAATAAAATAAACATAAGAATAAAAATTCTAAATAAAATAAGAACTAAATGTAAAATAAAAATAAAATAAACCTAAAATAAAATAAAACTAAAACTAAATAAAAACCTAAACCTAAAAAATAAACCTAAAAATAAATAAAAAATAAAGCCTGAACCTTAAATGTTTTTTTTAAAAAAACTTCAATTAAAAATAAAAATAAAATAAACAAAATAAAATAAACCTAAACCTAAACTAAAACTAAAATAAACTAAAATAAAATAAATATAATCTAAATTTAAACCTAAAATAAACTAAACCTAACCCTTAAACTATATAAATTTTAAAAAATTAAACATAAACCTTCACCTAAACAAAAAATAAGACCTAAAAATAAACCTATAATAAAAACCTAAACCTAAAAAAATAAAATAAAGACCTAAACCTTAACCTAAAAATACAAAATAAAACCTAAACATAAAAAATAAAATAAAAATAAAACTAAACTAAAAAATAAACATAAACTTAAACCTAAACCTAAAAAATAAACTAAAATAAAAAAACCTTAACTAAAATAAATAAACCTAAAATAAATAAACTAAACTATATAAAAATAAAAACTAAACCTAAATAAAAAAATAAAAAATATAATAAACTAAAATAAATAAAAGTTAAACTAAATAAATCAAAACTTACAGATTTACTTAACTAAAATTTGAAGCCCCTCAACCCTAAACCCTAAATCCTAAACTTTAAACCCTAAACCCTAAACCCTAAAACTGACCCTAAACCATAAACCTACAACCCTAAACGCTTAACCCCAAACCGTATAAAATGCTAAACCCTAAACCCTAACACTAATCTTAAACCCTAAGACCTAAATCCTAAACCCTAAAACCCTAAATCCTAAACTCTATACTAACCCTAAACTTTAAAAACCCTAAACCCTAAACTAACCTCAAACACTAAGCTAACCTAAACCCTGAAATGTAAAACCCTAAAACCCTATAACCCTAAACCTAAGCTTAAAGTAACTAAATAAATTAAAAAATAAACTTATACCCTAAAAGTTAATAAACCTAAACCCTAAGAATGGGAAGAACCTAGATGGAAAAACATCACCATCAACCAAGCTCAATCTAGATTTGGTGGTGGAGGAGAAGGTGGAGGCAGCAGTTATAACAGTGGTGGTAGGGGATTTGGAGGTGCTGGTGGATATGGAGGTGAGAGGAGCGACGAAAGATACTACCATGGTGGTGGCCGAGGGTGAGATCGAGGATATGATGGTGGATCACACTACTCGAGAGGCTAGGGTGGTTCTACTAAGAATTGGAAAAACTGTAGAATGGCCTATCTGATTTGTTGCTCATAGAATTGTGTCTTTATAGTAGAGACGGTTCTAGTTATCTAGGGTTTTTGATTTGCTCAATGCGAGCTCATTTTTTATCTATGTCGTCGGTTGTGACTTGGAAATCTTGGTGTGTTACTTGGTTGATGAAATGAAAAAGATGAAATTTTGAATCTAAATTTGTTCTCTATTAAAAAAAATCAAAACCCTAAACCCTAAACTAAAACCTAAACCCTAGACCTAAAACTTAAAACATACACCCTAAACTACAAACCATAAAAACCTTAAACTCTAAACCCTAAACCCTAAACCCTAATCCCTAAACCCTAAACTCTCAACCATAAACCATAAAACTTTAAACCTTAAACCCTAAACCCTAAAACCTACAACCCTAAACCCTAAACCTTAAACCCTAAACCCTAAACCCTAAACCTTAAACCCTAAAAACCTAAAAAGCTAAACTTAAACTAAATAAAACCTAATAATAAAATAAATAAGTAAACCTAAACATAAATAAAAAAAAAGTAAAATGAAATAAAAACCTAATCCTAAACTTAAAATAAAATAAAATAAAAAATAAAAATAAACTAAAATAAAATAAATCAAAACTTAAACTAAACTAAAAAATGAAATAAACCTAAGAATAAAAAATCTAAATAAGATAAAAACTAAACATAATAATAATAATAATAAAACCTAAAATAAAATACAATAAATACTAAATAAAATCCTAAACCTAAAAAATAAACTTATAAATAAATAAAAAATAAAATGTAAACCCTAAACTAAAAAAAGCCTAAACCTAAAATAAAAATAAAATAAACTTAAACCTAAACTAAAATAAACTAAACTAAAATAAATACAACCTAAACAAAAAGCTAAAATAAACTAAACCTAAATACCTAAATAAATAAAATAAAATAAACTAAAAATAAACCTAAACCTAAACTAAAAAATAAAACCTAAATAAACCAAAAATAAAAGCCTAAAACCTAAACCTAAGAAAATAAAATAAAAACTAAACCTAAATGTCAAAATAAAAATAAATTGAAAATAAAACTAAGCTAAAAAAATAAGCATAGACCTAAACATAAACCTAAAAAATAAACTATAATAAAAGACCTAAATAAAAATAAATAAACATAAAATTAATAAACTAAACTAAATAAAAAAAATAAACCAAAATAAAAATGAAAAATAAAATAAACTAAAATAAATAAATAAAATAAACCAAATAAACCTAAATTTACAACTTTACTTAATTTAAAAGAAATAAAAAAATAAAGAAAATTTAAAAATTTAAAAAAAACCCTAAACCAAAATCATGAAATCTTAAACCCTAAAACCCTAAACCCTAAACCCTAAACCCTAAACCCCAAACCCTAAACTTAAACCTAAAGTAATTAAATAAATAAAAAAACTAACCTAAACCCTAAATCATAATAAACTTAAACCCTAAGAATGCGCATAACCTTGACGATAGGAACATCACCGTCAATTAGGTTCAGTCTAAATCTCAGCTGGAAAAGGCAAGGCGCAAATAAGATCAAATGATGGTGGGGATCTGAGGTGCTAGTGGATATGGAGGTCAGTAGCAAAGGTTATGGCGGAGGAGCGAGGTTACTATCATGGTGGTGGTAGAGGGAGAGATCGAGGTTATGATGGTGGATCCCGCTACTCGAAAGGCCAGGGTGATTCTGATGGGAACTAGAGAAACTGAGGAATGACTGATCCGATCTGCTGCACATGGAACTATGTCTTTATAGTAGAGATAATTTTAGTTATCTAGAGTTTTTGATTTTCTCTAAGCATGCACATTTTTATCTATGTTGTCACTTGGGTCTTAGAAAACTTTGTGTGTTACTTGGATGATGAAATCAAAAAGAAGAAATGTTGAATCTGAATTTGTTCTCTATTAAAAAATATTCAAAAACCCTAAACCCAAAACTAAAACTTGAACCCTAAACCTAAACCTAAACCCTAAACTTTAAACCCTAAAAATAAAAATTAAAAAAATTAAAAAAATAAAAACCTAACCCAAAACCCTAATTCCTAAATCCTAAAACCTACAACCCTAAACCCCTAAACCCTAAACCATGAACCCTAAACCCTAAAAACATAAAAACCTAAACCTAAACTAAATAAAACCTAAAAATATAATAATTAAAAAACATAAACTTAAAAAAATAAAATAATAAAATAAAAAACTAAACTAAAACCTAAACCTAAAATAAAATTAAAATAAGAAATAAAAACTAAACTAAAATAGAACAAATAAAATCCTAAACTAAACTAAAAAATAAAGTAAACTAAAAAATAAAAAACCTAAGTAAAATAAAATAAAATAAAAAATAAAAATAAATCGAAACTAAAATAAAATAAAAACTAATAAAAAACCTAAACCTAAAAGATAATCCTAAAATTGAATAAAAAATAAAACCTAAACCTAAACTAAAATAAACTAAACTAAAATAAATAAAACCCAAAA
Source organism: Cymbidium sinense (assembly GCA_021442155.1). NCBI lineage: Eukaryota > Viridiplantae > Streptophyta > Magnoliopsida > Asparagales > Orchidaceae > Cymbidium > Cymbidium sinense. The sequence goes on from CM038214.1 coordinate 114,975,260, forward strand.
CCTAAACCTTAAACTAAATAAAATAAAATAAACTAAAAATAAACCTAAACCTAAACAAAAAAATAAAACCTAAAAATTAATTTAAGATAAAACCCTAAAATCTAAACTTAAAAAAACAAACTAAAAACCTAAACCTAAACCTAAAAATAAAAAAAATAAAACCTAAAGCTAAAAAATAAAATAAAAATAAAATTAAACCAAAACAAACATAAACCTAAACCTAAACCTAAAAAATAAACTAAAATAAAAAACCTAAACAAAATTAAATAAACCTAATAGAAATAAAAGAAACCTAATAAAATTAAAATAATAAAACTAAATGAAAATAAAATATAAAATAAACTAAAATAAATAAAAAATAAACCAAATAAACTAAAAGAACCTAAACCTATTAGTTTACTTAATTTAAAAATAAACTTAAAACTAAAACTTGAACCCTGAACCATGAACCCTGAACCTAAACCTTAACCCCTAAACCCTAAAACCTAAAAAAAAATATAAAAAAAACCTAACACTAAACACTAACCCTAAACACTAAAACTAACCCTAAACCCTAAACCCTAAACCCTTAATCCTAAAGCCCTAATCCCTAAACCCAAAGCTTTAAACCCTAAACCCTAAATAAAATAAAAAAAAATAAAAATAAAAATAAATAAACTCCAAACCCTAACCCTTAAAACTAACCCTAAACACTAAACCTTAAACCTACAACACTAACCTATAATAATAAACCCTAAACCCTAAGCCCTAAACCCTAAACCCTAACCCTAAAAAACCCTAAACCCTAATCCCTAATCTTAAAAATACCTTAAACCCTAAACCCTAACCTAAACCCTAAACCCTAAAAGCATGAACCCTAAAACCATAAACCCTAAACCCTAAAGGTAAACTATATAAACTTAAACTTACTAATTTACTTAATTTAAAAAAAATCCTAAACCATAATTTTTAAACCCTAAACCTTAAACCCTAAAACTAACATTACACCCTAAACCTACAACACTAAACTTACAACCCTAAACCCTAAAACCAAACCCTAAACCTAAACCTAAAGTAACTAAATAAATTAAAAAATAAACCTAAACCCTAAAACCTAATAAACCTAAACCTAAACCTAAACTCTAAGAATGGGCAGAGCCTTAACGATAGGAACATCACCATCAACTAGGCTGCCTAGATCTCAAGTGGAGGCAAAGAGGAGGCCATGGTTATCACGGTGGTGGGGATTTAGAGCCGTGGATATGGAGGTGGTAGTCAGAGTAGTGGTGGTTATGGAGGTGGGAGGAGAAACGGAGATTACAACCATCATGGTGGTGCAGAGAGAGATCGAGGATATGATCGTGGATCTCGCTACTCGAGAGGACAGGGTTGTTCTATTGGGAACTGGAGAAACTAAAGAATGGTTGATCTGATCTGCTACATTTGAAACTATGTCTCTACAGTAGAGATAATTTTAGTTATAAACCATAAATCCTAAACCCTAAAGCCTAAACCCTAAAGCCTAAACCTTCAACCCTAAACCCAAAACCCAAAACCAAAACCCTAAAAAACCCTAAACCTTAAACCCTAAACCCTAAACCCTAAACCCTAAAACCTTAAACCTTAAACCCAAAACTAACCCTAAACCCAAAACCTTAAACTAACTCTAAACCCTAAGCTAACCCTAAACCATAAACCTCACATTCCTAAACACTAAAACCCTAAACCGTAAATCGTAAACCCTAAACCGTAAACCCTAAAAACCTAAAAACCTAAACCTAAACTAAATTAAACCTAAAAATAAAAGAAATAGAAAAACATAAACCTAAGCTTAAAAATAAAATAAACAAATAAACCTAAACCTAAATAAAATAAAAAAAATAAAAAATAAAAACCAAAACTAAAATGAAAGGATAAACCTAAAAAATAAAATAAATAAAAAATAATCTAATAAAAATAAACTAAAATAAAATAAATAAAAACTTAAACAAAAATAAAAAATAAAATAAACCTAAGAATAAAAAACCTAAATAAAATAAAAACTAAATGTAAAATAAAAATAAAATAAACCTAAAATAAAATAAAATTAAAATTAAATAAAAACCTAACCCTAACAAATAAATAAATAAAACTAAAAAAACAAAACATAAAATAAAAATAAAATAAACAAAATAAAATAAACCTAAACCTAAACTAATATAAATTAAACTAAAATGAATAAAACCTAAACCTAAGCTAAAATAAAATAAACTAAAAATAAACTAAAAATGAAACCTTTAAAATAAACCTAAAATAAAACCTAAACCTAATCTAAAATGAAAACCTAAACCTAAACCTAAAAAATAAACTATAATAAAAACTTAAACAAATAAGGAATATAAATAAAAGTAAATAAATAAAAGTAAACTAAATAAAATAAAAATAAATAAATAAAATAAAAAATAAAATAAAATAACCTAAAATAAATAAAATACATTAAATAAATAAATAAACCTAAACCTACCTAATAAATTTTAAAATAAAAAAATACCATGAACTCTAAAACCTAAGAGCCACAAATCCTAAACCACTAGTAAACCTAAAATAAATCCAAACCATAAACCATAAACCTAAACCTAAAACAAGACCTAAAGCATAAAGCCTAAAATAAAATAACCTAAAACTTATACCCTTAATCTTAACCTAAACCCTAAACCCTAAACCCTAAACACAAACCTAAGCCTAAACCTAAAGTAACTAAATAAATTAAAAAATAAACCTAAACCAAAACCTTAAAGAATGGCGGGCAGAACATCAAAGTAGTCTTAGTCTAGATCTCACAATGGAGATGAAGGCGGAAGCGGCAATTTTCACAGTGGTGGTGGGGAATCTGGAGGTGTTGGTCGATATGGAGGTGGTGGTTATGGAGGCAGGAGGAGCGACGGAGGTTATAGCCGTGGTGGTGGCAGAGGGAGAGACCGGGGATATGTCGGTGGATGCTACTATTCAAGAGGCCGGGGTGGTTCTGACGGGAACTAGAGAAAATGAAGAATGGCCAATCCGATCTGCTACTTATGGAACTATGTCTTTACACTAGATACAGTTCTAGTTATCTAAAGTTTTTGATTTGCTCTATGCGTGCTCTTTTTTATCAATGTCATCACTTTTGTCATAAAAAACTTGGTGAGTTTCTTGGTTTATGAAATCAAAAAGAAGAAAGGTTGAATCTGAATTTTTTCTCAATTAAAAAAAACTAAACCCTAAACCAAAACTTGAACCCTAAACCTAAAACCTAAACCCTAAACCCTAAACCCTAAACCCTAAACCCTATACCCTATACCCTAAACCCTAACCCTAAACCCTAAAACCCTAAACCCTAAACTCTAAACTCTAAAACCCTAAACCATAAATCCAAAAAAAACCCCTAAACCTTAAACCATAAAAAGCTAAAAAGCTAAACCTAAACTAATTGAAACCTGAAAATAAAATAAATAAAAAAACTTAAACCAAAATATAATAAAAAGAAAATAAAATAAAAATACAAACTAAAATTTAAACCAAAACCTAAACCTAAAAAGAAAATAAAATAAGAAATGAAAATTAAACTAAAATAAAATAAATTAAAACCTAAACTAAGATAAATAATAAAACCTATAAATTCAAACACTAAAATAAAATAAAATAAACCTAAAATAAAATAAAATAAAACTAAGTAAAACCTAAACAATAAACCTAAAATAAACCTAAAATGGATAAAATAAAACCAAACCCTAAAGTGAAAAGCTTAATATAAAAATAAAACCTAATCCTAAACTCTAAAATCCTAAAAATCCTAAACTTAAACTCTGACCCTAAACTAAACTAATAACCCTAATCCTCCAAACCACAAACTAGGCCATAAACCCAAACCCAAACCCTAAAACCCTGATTAAAAAACTCTAAATCTGAACTAAATACTACATAAAAAAACCATTAACCATAATAAAACCTAAATTATAATAAATAAAACCTAAAATTCTAAACCAAAATAAATAAAAAATATAAATAAAACATAAACTAAACATAAACCTAAACCTAAAAAGAAAATAACAAAAAATAAAACTAAAGTGAAATAAAATGAATAATAACTTAAAATAAATTAAAAAAATAAAAACCTAAATAAAATAAAAACTAAAACTAAAATAAAAATAAAATAAACCTAAAATAAAATAAAATAAAACATAAAAAAAATCTAACCCTATACAATAAACATAAAAATAAATAAAAAGTAAAACCTAAACTTAAAATAAAAATAAAATAAACCTAAACCTAAATTATAATAAAAAATCTAAAAGAAATAAAATATACCACAAAATAAATTAAACCTAAACCTAAATTAAATAAAATAAAATAAAATAAATAAACCTAAACTAAAAATAAACCTAAAAAATAAAAAAAACAAAAACTAAACCTAAAATAAAATAAAAAATAAACCTAAACCTAAAAATTAAAATAAAAATAAAACTGAATTAAGAAATAAGGTTAAACCTAAACCTAAGCATAAAAAATAAACTTAAATAAAAAATTTAAACTAAAATAAATAAGCCTAAATTAGATAAAAATAAACAATAAAGAAAAATAAACCAAAATCAAAATAAAAAATAAAATAAACTAAAATAAATAAAAAATAAACTAAATAAACCTAAACCTACAAGTTTACTTATTTTAAATAAGTAAAATAATAAAAAATAAAAAATAAACCCTAACCCTAAACCCTAAAATAGTTCCAAAACCCTATACTCTAAACCTGAGCTAAACTAAAACAAACCTAAACCCTAAACCCTAAACCCTCATAACAAACCTCCACTCCCCAAACCCTAAACCCTAAACCTAAAACCAAAATAAATTAAAACCTAAAATAAAATAAATAAAACCTAAACCAAAATAAAATAAAACGGACTAAAACCTAAACTAAACCTAAATAAAAATAAATAATTAAGAACTAAACTTAAATAAAGCAAATAAAACCAAAACTAAAGTAATAATAAACCTAAAATAAAATAAAAAAATAATAATAACTAATAAAATAAAATAAACTTAAAATAAAATAAAGTAAAAAAATAAACTTAAACTAAAAATAAAGCTAAAATATAATCTAAAAATAAATAAAATAAAACCTAAACCAAATTAAAAAACTTAAACCTAAAATGAAAATAAAATAAACAACATAAAATAAACTAAACCTAAACTAAAATAAACTAAACTAGAATAAATAAATCTAAACCTAAACTTAAAGTAAACTAAACCTAAACATAAACTTACTAAATAAAATAAAATAAACTAAAATATAAACCTAAACCAAACTAAAATAAAACCTACAAAGAACCTAAAATAAAACGTAAACCTAAACTTAAGAAAATAAAATAAAACCTAGACTAAAAAATAAAAATAAATAAACTCAACTAAAATAAACCTAAACCTAAATAAACTTTAAACTAAACTAAAATAAATATCTAGTAAGTATATAAATAAAATAAACATAAATAAAATATAAAATAAAATAAACTAATAAAACCTATACCTTTGCTTATTTATAAACCAACCCTGGTGGCATAAACCCTAAAACCCACCCAAATGCTGACACTCCACTAAACCTAAACCCTAAAAGCTAACCCTCTATAAATCCTAACCACAAACCTAAACCCTACCCAACCCTAACAACCAACCCTAAATAAACATAAAAATAAAAAATATAAAAAAACATAAACCTAAATAAAATAAAATATTAAATTAAAATAAGAACCAAAACCTAAAGCAAAATAAAATAAAATAAATAAAAACCTAAACAAAATTAAAAAAAATAAAATACACCAGAGAATACAAAACCTAAATAAAATAAAACTATATGTAAATAAAATAAAATGAACCTACAACAATGGATAATAAAATAAAATCTAAAAAACCTAAACCTAAAATATAAATATAAAATAAAATTGAAACCTTAAAAAAACCTAAACCTAAAATAAAAATAAAAGAATAAAATAAAATAACCAAAAGCTAAAATAAAATAAACTAAAGTAAAATAAACAAAGCCTAAACCTAAACCTAAACTAAATATAATAAAGTAAATTAAAAATATACCAAAAGGTAAACTAAAAATTAAAACCTAAAATAAAAACCTAAAACCTAAACCTTAAAAATTAAAATGAAAACCTAAACCTAAACCAAAAAATAAAAAATAAAACCTAAACCTAAAAACTAAAATAAAAATAAAACTCAACTAAATAAAAACCAAAACCTAAAAAAATAAACTAAAATAAAAATCCTTTACTAAAATAAATAAACCTAAAATATATAAAATAGAGTAAATATAAATAAAAATAAAAATAAAAATAAAATAATCTAAAATAAATAAAAACTAAACTAAATAAACTAAACTGGGGTTTAATTTAAAAAAAAAACCTAACCCTACTAAACCCTAAACCATAAACCCTAAAATCACTAGCCTAAACCCCTAACCCTAAATACCATATGCCCTGGTATCCAAAACTAAACCTAAACCACTAAACCTAAACTAAACCATAAAAAACCTAAACAAAATAAACCTAAATAATATATATATATAAATGTATATATGTATATATATATATATATATAATAATATATAATACATATATATATAATATATATATATATAAACTTAAACCTAGATAAAATAAAAAGATAAAATAAAAAACTTAAACTAAAACCTAAATCTAAAATATAAAAATAAACTAAACTAAAATAAATAATATCTAAACTACCAAAAAAAAAAATAATAAGTAACAATAAGAAAGCTATATAAAATAAAAATTAAATGTGAAATAAAATATAATAAACCTTAAATAAAATAAAATAAAAACCTAAACATAAAATAAAAATCAAATAAATAAAATAAAATAAAATAAACTTAAACTAAAATAAATTAAATTAAAATAAATAAAACCTAAACCTAAACCTAAAGTAAACTAAACCAAACCCTAAACCTAAATTAAATATAATAAACTAAGCTATAAATAATCCTAAACCTACACTAAAAAATAAAGCCTAAAAATAAACCAAAACCTAAACCTAAAAACATTAAATAAAAAAATAAACCTAAACCTAAAAATAAAAAATAAACTTAAACTAAAACCTAAACCTAAATAATAAACTAAAATAAAAAACCTAAACAAAAAAATAAACCTAAATAAATAAACTAAACTAAACAAAATAAAAATAAACATAAATAAAATAAAAGTTGATTGTGTCATTTGGTTGGTTAAATTGAAAGAAGAAATGTTGAATCTGAATTTGTTCTCTATTAAAAAACCAAAACCTTAAACTAGAGCTGAGACCCTAAACCTAAAACCTCAAAACCTAAACCCTAAACACCAAAACCCTAAACCTAAAAACACAAAAAAAAAAAAAACCTAAACATAAACTAAATAAAATTAAAAAATAAAATAAATAAAAAAACCTAAACCAAAATAAAATAATAAAATAAAATAAAATAATAACATAAACTAAAACTTAAACAGAAACCTAAAACAAAATAAAATTGTTAAAATAAAAACTAAACCTAAAATAAAATAAATCAAAATGTAAACTAAATTAAAAGAAAAGAAAAACATAAATAAAATCAAAACTAAACCTAAATTTAATTAAAATATACCTAAAATAAAATAAAATATACTTAAATTAAAAAAGATAAAATAAATCTAAATAAAAACCTAAACCTAAAAAAATAAACCAAAAAAAATTAGTATGAAATAAAATGTGAAGCCTAAATTAATAAAAACTAAACCCAAAATAAATAAAATAAAATAAACCTAAACCTAAACTAAAATAAACTAAACCAAATTGAAAAAACTTAAACCTAAAATTAACTAAACCTAAACCTAAACTTAAACTAAATAAAAAAATTAAATTAAAAATAAACCTAAACTAAAAAAGAAAACCTAAAAATAAACCTAAAATAAAAACCTAAAACCTAAACCTAAAAAAATAAAATAAAAACCTAAACTTGAAGTTAAAAATAAAAATTAAAACCTAAACCTAAAAAATAAAATAAAAATAAAACTCAACTAAAAATAAACCTAAACCTAAAAAATAAACTAAAGTAAATAAACATAAAAAAAATAAAGTAAACTAAATAAAAATAAAAATAAACCTAAATAAAAATATAAAATAAAATAAAATCGATAAACTAAAATAAATGGTGAGCCTCTACTCTTTTTTTTTTAAAACCCTAAATGTTAAAATTAACCCTAAATCCTGCCAACCTGACCCTAAACTCTAAAAACTGACCTGGGCCACTAAAGGCTGGTGCCCCAAACCCAAGATCTTGGACCCTGACCTGACCATGGGCCACTGACCCTAAAGGCCATGGGCCCTGGGCTCTAACTGACCCGGCCATGGGCCCTGGGCCCCTAAGACCATGGGCCCTGAGCTCTGGGCTAGGCCTGGGCCTAGCCACTTAAACCATAAACCTATAAAGGCACAGGCTAACTATACCAATTTTAAACACTAAATGCTAGGCCCTAAACCCTAAACCCTAAACCATTACCTACATACCTAACACTGAGCCACTGTTAAACTGAGCCACTAAAATACTGATAAACCTAAAAAACTTAAACCTGACTGGTTGAATAAAACCTAAATTTAAAATAAATAAAAATGTAAACCTAAATAAAAGAAAATAAAATAAAATCTAAACTAAGATCCAAAATAAAATAAAATAACTAATAAAATAATCAAAACCTAAGCTAAACTAAAAAATGGATAAACTAAGAATAAAATCTTAAATAAAATAAAAACTAAACATAAAATCAAAATAAATAAAACTAAAATAAAATAAAATAAAATAAAACTAAATAAACCTAAACCTCAAAATATGCCTAAAATTAAAATGTAAAAAATATAAAAAAAAAATAAACCAAATCTAAAATAAAATAAAATAAAAATAAAATAATTCTAAATTAAGATAAATAAAACCTAAATGTAAACCTAAAACTAAAACTAAAATATAATAAACTAAAAAAAACTAAACACTAAAATTAAAACCTAAAATAAACCTAAAATAAAAAAAACCTAAACCTAAAAACCTTAACCTAAACTTAAAATAAAAGTTAAACCTAAAACTAAAAATAAAATAAAATAAAACTCAACTAAAAATAATCCTAAAAAATAAACTAAAATAAATAAACCCAAAATAAATAAACAAAATTAAATAAAAATAAACATAAATTACAATAAAAAATAAAATAAACTAAAATAAATAAAAAATAAACTAGATAAACTAAATTTATATAAACATATTTGTTTATTTAATTTTAAAAAAAATCGCTAAACACTAAACCATAAACCTCGAAAACCCTTCACTTGAAAGCACAACACCCACCACTAACAAATATAAACCCAAACTATTAACCATGAAACCAAACTAAACCTAAACTAAATAAAACCTAAAATAAAATAAATGATAAAATTAAATAAAATAAAACCTAAACTAAAACCTATATCTACCTAAAGCAAAATAAAATATAAAGTAAAACTAAACTCAAATAAAATAAATAAAACCTAGATCTAAATAAAATAAAAAAATAAAACCTAAATAAAATAAAAACTAAATGTAAAATAAATAAAATAAAACTAAATTAAATAAAAATAATCTAAATATACTAAATTGGCTAAACCTGTTTGAAAAAACCATATACTATCTAAACCCTAATCACTAAATGTTATACTAAACCCTAAACCCACCCTGGGCCACTGGCTCACAAAAACCCTACACCCCTAAAACTCAAAACCTAAACCCAATAACCTAACCCTAATCCTAAACCCTAAGCATAAACCTTAAAACCACAAAACCTAAACCTAAACCCTAACCCTAAATCCTAAACTCTAAAACCCAAACCCTAAACCTAAACCTATAGTAACTAAATAAATTAAAAAATAAACCTAATAAACCTAAACCTAAATATAAACCCTAAGAATGGGCTGAACCTTGACGGCAGGAACATCATCGTCAACCAGGCTTAGTCTAGATCTAGCAGTGGAGGCGAAGGCAGCAGTTATCATAGTGGTGTTGGGAGATTTGGAGGTGGTGGTCAAAGCATTGGTGGTTATGGAGGCGGGAGGAGAAATGAGGGTTACAGCTGTGGTGGTGGCAGAGGGAGAGATTGGGGATATGATGGTTGATCCTACCACTCCAGAGGTTGGGGTTGTTCAGATGGGGCTGAGAAAGAGAAATGATCAATCACGCTACTTATGGAACTATGTCTTTACATTAGAGATGATTCTAGTTATCTAGGGTTTTATTTGCTCTATCATACTCATTTTTTATGTGTAGCTATGCCGAGAACTTGGTGTGTTACTTGGTTGATGAATTCAAAAAGAAGAAATGTTGAATATGAATTTGTTCTCTGTTAAACTAAAAACAAAAAAATTCTAAACCCTAAACTAAAACCTAAACCCTAAACCTAAAACCTAAATCCTAAACCCTAAACCCTAAAATAAAATATAAAAAAATAAAAACATAAAAAGAAACCCTAATCTTAAACCCTAAGCCCCAAACCATAACATTAACCTAAACCCCTAAACCTTAAACCAGAACTCTAAACCTAAAAACTAAACTCTAAACCCTAAACCCTAAACCCTAAAAACCCTAAACCCTAAACCCTAAACCCTAAAACCCTAAAACCCTAAACCCTATACCCTAAACCCTAAAACTTAAACCCTAAACTCTAAACACTAAAACCATAAACCCTAAACCCAAAACCCTAAACTCTAAACCCTAATCCATAAACCCTAATTCTTAAACCCTAAACCCTAAACCTAAAGAGCTAAAAATCTTTGATTCCTTTGTTCAATTTGCTGCTTCAGGGGTTATCTTTCTTGTTCAGCAGGGTGCTATTATTTTGCTGATTACTTTGGCTAATTTATTTTCCCCTTTCTGCCAAGAATGTGTTTTCCTATTTATTCTTATCTCCTTGCAGAATTGGGCTTTCTTCATGGCTTCTCAATTTTCCAACCCCGTGGTTGTGGGTTTAGCTGCAAGCCTATTTTCCCATTTAGGAAGGATTTTTTGGGAGCTGATTTCTCTTCTTGCTACATTTTCTACTTGCCTTGGCCAGGCCTTTTCCCTCTCTATTTGGAAAGCATCTTCCATTTTGATGGGTTGGTTGTTGGCCAACTTGCTGTTCTATTCTATCTTGGTGGTTGGTTGTTATGGATCATTGAATCTTATGTTCAACCTCTTGCTACTATGGTTGTCTATCCTATTTTGTAGACTGATTTCAATGTTATTTTGCTTAAATTTGGTGGGGGTAATAATTGCATTATTTCTTACACTGATGGCCTTTGGATTTTTGGGTCCTTTATCAACCAGGATGTCTTAATGGTTCTCGGTTGTTTTTTGCCCATTCTGATTATGGGCTTTTGGGTTTCTGCTATTATCATATCACTTTACCTTCTTCTTATATATTGTTGTCCTCCCATTTCCTGTGGTCATTTGGGCTTGGGGTATGCTGTTTCCCTTATCTAGCGGTTGTTTTTTGTGGTTGGTTATTCTACCTTTGATTATTGGCTTTTGGGTTTCTTTGAGCATTTGAATTTGCAGTGACTTCATATCTTTATTTTTTCCTCTAGCTTATGCTACATTTGTGCAGATCATTGTGACTATACTTTTTCCTCTCTTGATTTTAATCTTTGCATTATTTAATCTCACTGGGTGGACTTATGGCCACCTTGCTGGCTATTACTCTCAGGATTGTTGGTTAAACTAGATTACTGAGTTTGATCATAAGGAAACTATTTTTGTAGTGTTATCTCTGATTGTCTCTTATTGGATTTGTCTATGGTGGGGAACAGCCCTTTACTTGTTTCTTCTTATCTGTTGTTGTACTTCCATTTCCTGTGGTAATTTGGGCTTGGGGTGTGTTGTTTTCCTTTATAATTGATGTTCTCAATTTTTTGAAACAAGGAGGTTGTTAAGAGCTGCATTACTTACATTTTTTGCTTATCTTTTGATGGGAAATAACCTTGAGCTGCTTACTGGACTATTTACCAAGAATGTATATTTATTAATGTCCTACAGGATTGGAATGGGTTAATGCCTTGCTCTTATCTTTGTCTGGCTAGTTTGCAGCAGATTTCAAAATTTGATGTTTATTATCCTTTAGATCTAGTTTTCAGTATGGATGACCTGACATTGATGGCTCTCTTTCATTTGAGTTGGGATTATCATGCCATAGAGCCTAATAATGACATATATTTGGCATGGGATCCCCTTACCCTCTTTCCTCTTTGCTGCTCTTTCCACTTCTGTGTATACGGCTTTGCCTATTCTTGCATGTATTTTGGCTCAAAAGATATTCATTAAATGGCTGCTATACAGGTTTGTTGGCTATGATGGCTATGATGCTTTCACTCCATTTTGGTTTGGTAGTATCTCTTGTGATGTAACCCTTCTGCTGAAGTTTGGATGCTCATATTTGCATCTGCCCCAACTTGGTGTGATTGAGCCTGAGCCTCCTCTATCCCACTTCTTTATTATTACTATTTTTAGATTATGCTGCTCTCACTTATCATTTTCTCTCTACTACTTTAACTACTCTAACTTCTTCCTATCTATAATCTTGCAGGTGCTTTTCTCTTTTTTTCTTGCAGGTTGCTCCATAGTGTCATGCATTCTCACTTCCTGCAGAACATTGGCCCTCATCCTTCATTTGCTTACTTTTGTTAATCACTTTGTATCTTTTGCTTGCTTTACTCTTTTCTTTGCTTCTAGATGTACTTAGATAGGGGATTTACTCCCTAGGCTGATTGTAGCTCTTTGAGCAGTAGTTCTGGAGTTTATCTCCTTTAAGGACCTTGTAACCCCTTTTTTGTGGCAATAAAATTCCCCTATACAGGGTTTCCCAAAAAAAAAAACCTAACCTAATAAAACCTAAAAATAAAATAAATAAATAAACCTAAATGAAAATAAAATAAAATAAAAGTTAAAACATAAACCTAAACCAAAACCTAAACCTAAACATAAACCTAAAAGGAAAATAAAATAAAAAATAAAAACTAAACTAAAATAAATAAATAAAAACCTAAACTAAATTAAAAAATAAAAAACCTAAATATAATAAAAACTAAACCTAAAATAAAATAAAATAACAATTATATAGAAACCTAAACATAAAAAATAAACCAAGAAATAAAACCTAAAAATAAATAAAAAATAAAACCTAAACCCTAAGCTAAAAGAAAACCTAATCCTAAAATAAAAATAAAATAAACCTAAACCTAAACTAAAATAAATAAAACCTAAACCTAAACCAAAAATAAACTAAACCTAAACTTAAACCTAAACTAAATAAAATAAAATAAACTAAAAATAAACCTAAACCTAAACTAAAAAGTAAAACCTAAAAATAAACTTAAAATAAAATCCTAAAACCTAAACCTAAAAAAAAAAGTAAAAACTAAAACCTAAACCTAAAAAATAAAATAAAATAAAAAACCTAAACTAAAATAAATAAACCTAAAATAAATAAACTAAACTTAATAAAAATAATAAATAAACATAAATAAAAATAAAAAAAATAAACTAAATTAAATAAAAAAATAAATGAAATAAACCTAAACCTACTCGTTTGTATTTAAAAAAAACACTAAACCCTAAACACTAGCTATCCTGAGCCTAAACCCTAAACCAAACCAGGCCACAAAGCTACCCTGACCCTAGGCCAGCCACCCTAAACTACCTGACCCAGGCCTAAGATCTTAAACCCTAAGCTAAACCCTAAAAAAACACTAAACTAAATAAAACCTAAAAATAAAATATATAACAACCTAAACCTAAATAAAAAATAAAATAAAATGAATTAAAACTAAAATAAAATGTAATCCTAAACCTAAAAAGAAAATATAATAAACTAATCAAAACAAATTAAAATAACAAAAATAAAAACCTAAAATAAACTAAAAAATAAAATAAACCTAAGAATAAAAAACTTAAATAAAATAAAAAGTAAATGTAAAATAAAAATAAAGTAAACTTAAAATAAAATAAAATAATAACTAAAAAAAATGTAGACCTAAACTAAAATAAACTAAACTAAAATAAATAAACTTAAACTAAACCTAAAATATACTAAACCTAAACCTAAACTAAACTAAATAAAATAAAATAAATTAAAATAAACCAAAACCTATCTTAAAAATAAAACCTAAAATAAAACCTAAAATAAAACAAATAAAACCTAAATCTAAAGTAAAAAAAAAAAATAAAACCTACTAAAGCTAAAATTAAAAATAAAACCTAAACCTAAAAATAAAATAAAAACAAAACTAGATTAAAAAATATACCTAAACCTAAACATAAACCTAAAAAAGAAACTAAAATAAAAAACCTAAACTATAGTCAATAAAACTAAAATTAATAAACTTAAAAATTAAAAATAAAACCCAAACCTAAAAATAAAATAAAAATGAAACTCAATTAAAAAATATACCTAAACCTAAACCTAAACCTAAAAAAGAAACTAAAATAAAAAACCTAAACTAAAGTCAATAAACCTAAAATTAATAAACTAAACTAAATAAAAATAAAAAATAAAGTAAACTAAAATAAATAAAAAATAAACTAAATATACTAAATAAACCTAAACCTACCAGTTTACTTAATTTTTAAAAAAAAAATTCTTAAACCCTAAACCTGAAACCCCGAACCCAAAACCCTAAACCTACAACCCTAAACCCTAAAAAACCCTAAACCCTAACCATAAATCCTAAAAACCTAAACCCTAAGCCTAAACCCTAAACCCTAACTCTAAACCCTAAACCCTAAACCTAAAACCTCGTAGCCTAAGCCTAAACCTAAAGTTATAAAATAAATTAAAAAATAATCCTAAACCTAAACCTAAACCCTAAGAATGGCCAAAACCTTGATAGTAAGAACATCACCATCAACCAGGCTCACTCTAGATCTGGTAGTGGAGGCGAAGGTAGAGGTGGTGATTATCATAGTGGTGGTGAGGAATCTGGAGGTGCTGGTGGATGTGGAGGTGCTGGTCATAGCAGTGGTGGTTATGAAGGCAGGAGGTGTGACAGAGGTTACAACCGTGGTGGTGGAGGAGAGACAGATTGGGGATATAATGATGAATCCCGCTACTCAAGAGGTTGGGGTGGTTCTGATGGAAACTGGCGAAACTAAAGAATGGCTGATCTGATCTACTACTTATGGAATTTTGTTTTACAGTAGAGATGGTTCTAGTTATCTAAGGTTTTTGATTTACTTTATGCATGCTCATTTTTTATCTATGTTGTTGCTTCTGCCTTTAAGAACTTTGTGTGTTACTTGGTTGATGAAATCAAAAAGAATAAATATTGAATCTGAATTTATTCTCAATTAAAAAAAACTACAAACCATAAGAATAAAAAATAATAAATAATAATAAAAAACCCTAAAAACCAAACCCTAAACAATAAACTCTAAACCTAAAACCTAAACCTTAAATCCTAAACTTTAAACCCTAAAAACTCTACACCCTAGACCCTAAACCCTTAACCCTAAAACCCTAAACCATAAAACCTAAACCCTAAAACATAAACCCTAAACCCTAAACCCTAAACCCTAATCCTTAAACATTAACCCTAAACTTTAAACCCCAAATCTTACTCTAAACCCTAAACCTTAAACTAACCCTAAACCTTAAAAAGAAAAAAAACCTAAACCTAAACTAAATAAAACCTATAAAAAAACCTAAACCAAAATAAAATAAAATAAAAATCTAAACTAAAATTGAAACCTAAACCTAAACCTAAACCTAAAAAGAAAATAAAATAAAAAATAAAAACTAAACTAAAATAAAATAAATAAAAACCTAAACTAAATTAAAAAGTAAAACAACTAAATAAAATAAAACTAAAACTAAAATAAAAAATAAAGCTTCTTTCCTTCTTCTCATGGTTTGGGACAAGGAGATCCTTTATCCCCTTCTTTGTTTATTATTACTGTGGAATACCTTTCTAGGAGTTTAAATGATTTATTCAATAACAATCCTAGCTTGTACTTTAGAACTCTTGGTGGTATCCCTATTTCTCATCTTAGCTTTGCTAATGATTTCATTATCTTTTTTAATGCTTCTTTTCATCATATCAAAAGACTTAAGAAATTTTTAAAAAATTTTGGTAGAGAAATTGGTCTTTCTATTAGTGAAAGCAAGAGCTACTTTATTACCTCCTCTAAAATTTCTAATAATAATATCAATCATATATTGAGAATCACTAACTTTTAAAACAAACAACTCCCTATCAAATATCTGGGTGCTCCTCTTTTCAAAAATAAAAAAAGATCCCATCTTTTTGATGAGCTTATCCAAAAAATTTCTAATAAAATTTTAGTGTGTGAATTTCACTTACTTTCTTTTGGTGGCAAGCTTACTTTGCTTAAGAGTACTCTTAATTTGATGCCTTTATATCTTATTCAAACCATTATCCCTACTAATTCTATCTTAAAAAGAATTGATTGTCTCCTTAATAAATTTTTCCGTGGCTCTAATAATTCGATTAAAAGGATGCATTGGACTTCTTGGCATAAATGTTGTGGTCCTCTGGGTGATGGTGGGCTTGGCCACAAACCTATTCATGAAGCTATTACTGCCTTCTCCCATAAACTCTGGTGGAATTTTAGAAAAAAAGATAACCTTTGGGATAATTTTATGACAGCTAAATCTTGCCGGGTAAGCAACCTCTAATCTATACTTATAAAGTTGGTGACTCGTCCATTTGGAAAAGGCTTTGACCATTAAATGGGAGGATGAATCCTTGATATCTTGGGGTATAAATTTAGGATCTTCTTTCTTTTAGCATGACAACTGGATTGGTGGTGGTTTTATTAATTCTTTTTTATCTACTTGGCTACTAAAGTTAACTCCAATTAGCTTAATAATAAGTGGAATGATAGTAAACTTAGCAAAGTTATTCTTATCTCTCTTTTGGATAAATTTAGTGATATTCCTATCCTTTCCAACAAGCCTGATCAAATTTATTTTAAGTTGTCTTATAATGGTGATTTTTTTTTTAAAGAGGCTTGGAATTATATTAGAGATGCTCATATTTCTTCTAATGTATTTATTAAACTTTGGAATGATATCATCCCTATCTCTTATTCTATTCTTGGAGAATTCAAAAGAACTTCATTCCTGTTGATTCGTTGCTCTAGGATAAAGGGTTTTATTTTCCTTCCAAATATTATTGTTGTTTTCATATTAAAAATTTTAATCATGTTATTATCAATGGTGTTATTGCCTCCAAATTATGGGTTTGGCATGATGATATTTTTAATACTAACCATTTCCATTGCTTTCCTTTTTTATATCAACTTCTTGAAGCCTGTTTCCAAAAAATTATGAAAGGTCATATCAAAGTTTTAATTGCCATTACCGTTATTTGGTTCATATGGATGGATAGAAATGATGCTAAATATCATGATATTCCTATGAATCATAAAAGGAATATTACTAGAACCAAAGGAAAAAATCATGCATTATTTAATGCTAATTTAATTAGTAACACACATTTTAGAGGTTTCAAATTTATGGCCAAAAAATTGGGTGTTTACCTGGTTGAGATTAGCTTATATAAATAAAATTAAATTATATATTGGATAAAACTTCATAATAATATCATTAAAATTAATACTGATGGCCCTGTCTCTCAAAATACATTTAGTTGTGGTGGTATTTTTAGGGATTTTAAAGGTTATGTCATTTGTGCTTTTGCTTATCCTCTTAAAGCTTGTTCTCTTATCTATGTTGAATTAATGGCTGTAAATAAAGCTATTGACATTTGTTTGCAAAAATGTTTCTTCAATATTTGGATTGAAGTTGATCCTCTTTTACTCATTGACATGCTGACTTCCACTAAGATGGGGAATGCAGATTTATTCTATCTTCTTAATCATACTAGAACACTCCTCTCTCATGTATCCTTTAAAATTTCTCATATTTGACATGAAGGAAATGCCTGTTTAGATTTTCTGGCTAATCTAGGTGCTAAATTAAATGATCTCACTCTTTATGATCATCTTAATTTACCTAGACAATTGAGAGGCTTGGCTAATCTGAATAACACTAGATTACGTTATCTCAAAAATTAATTTTTCTTTGTGTTTTTAGGTTTTCTATTTTTTCTTTGTGTGCATTTTCATTTTACTGCATTCCTTTGGCTAGTTCACTCTCTTGTCTGGTTTGTGTTGTAATTTTGGGAGATCTCTTTGAGGTGGTTATTGGTTGTTTAGCTTCTATTGTTGGAGAGGTGTTCTCATTAGCTAACTATTTTATTTAGGGATCTAAATGTCAACAGTTTCTTCAAGTGCTACCTTGAACTTATGGTGGCCTCCTTTTGGGTTATGCCTCTACCTGCTTTTGACTTTTCCATTTTCTTAATTGGCACTGGTATTGCCCCTAGTTTTGGTTGGCCTTTTCCTTACTTAGGATGGTTTTTTTGTTGCTATTTTTGGGCCTGATGGGTGCCGCTGTTTACTACTACCCTCTACCTAGCTGTATTGGGTGACTATTTTTTATGGCTATTATTGATCTTTTTACTCTTGAGTTTGTGCTAGGCCTTTGGATGGTTTTTTTTCTTCTCATCCTTTTTAGGCCTGGTGGATTTTGTTTGTTGGTTTCTCTTTTTACCATGTGGCTGGAAGGGTGCTTTGGTAATTTTTCTTTATTTTGGTTTTAGCCTTATGGTGGTTGTTTGTTGGTTACTGATTCTAGCTATTTGCTTAATTGGGTGGCTACTATTTTTGATTTAAGTGCTGTTGCCTTGGTCTATTAATTTGGCTAAAACTTGGACTACTTTTGGTTTCTCTGGCACCCTTTATTTTATGTGTTTTCCCTCTTGGTTGGTAGGGTGGGCTTGGTTGTTTTCCCAAATGCTCTTGGTAGGGATTTTCTGGTATTTTCTAGATGCCCCTTTGGTCTTCCATGGGTTCTTTTTCCTCTCTGGTTATGCTATTTTCCTATGGTTATCTTTCTTTTTTTGATGGAGGTATTGTGGCAGTCTTTTTATTTCTTGCTTCTATTGTCTGGGTTGGACTAGTGGCTGCTATTAGTGTTGGCCTTATTCTCTGACCTGGTTTGGAATTGTTGGTTTCTTGGGGCTAGTTGTAGGTTGCTATTTTGGTTTTGGGCTATTACTTGTGGTTGTTTAGTGGTACTAGTGGGTTTGGTTCCCATCCATGGTGGCTTTGCTAGGTGAAATCTTGGCAGCTGCTCTTTCATTTCTACTTAGTGGTTTTGTTGATGCTATTACCTTTCGGGCTTCATGGCCTTTAGTTGGTTGGGTGATTTGTGGGCCAGCTATTTTTGTTGCTTAGGATGCAAGTACTAGAGAATTGTTGACTTTCATTCTTTGGCAGATTACCTTCGTTGAGGTAAGTGGGCTATATTGGCTAGGATGATTTCCTTATTATCTTTTAGTTGGTAGCATCATATGTGACTATAACCCATCTTTTCAAGTCTGGATGCTCACATTTGTGGTTGCCCCTTAAGATGAAGGTGACTGAGCTTGAGCCTTATTTGAAATTTTCTCTTATATTGCTCTTTATTATGTGCTTAAGCTAGATTTTCTTTAGCTGTGCTAATTACATCTTCTAGTTGCTTGTAGAATTCTTCTACAGGTTCATTGCATGTTTCAGATTCTGCATGTGGATTATGCAACTCTCGAAAGACTTTTGTTTATAGTAATGGGCATTGGCTGATCCTCCTGTTTCTTGTGTTATTGTTTTGTTGTGTTTTTTTGGTCTTTTATTTCTTTTGTTTAAGTTTTTATTTCCTTATTTTGGTTTTAATAGATAGGGGAATTTTCTCTCTATCTGAATATAGCTCTTTGAGCGGTAGTTAAGAGAATTAACCCCTATTAAGGACATTGTACTCCTTTCTTTGTGGCAATAAAATTCACCCATTTATGGGTTTCTTAAAAAAAACCTTAAATCCTAAAACCAAAAACCCTAAAGCCCAAAAGCTAAAAACCTAAACCTAAACTAAATAAAACTTAAAAATAAAATAATTAAAAAAACCAAAAGCAAAATAAAAGGAAAACATAAAATAAAATAAAAACATAAACTAAAACCTAAACTAAACATAAACTAAAGAAGCAAATAAAATAAAAAAAATAAAAACTAAACTAAAATAAATATATAAAACCTAAACAAAACTAAAAATAGAAAACCTAGACAAAATAAAAAGTAAGACTAAAATAAAAATAAAATAAACTTACAATAAATTAAAATAAATACTAAATAAAAACTTAAACTTAAAAAATAAACCTAAAAAATAAAACCTAAAAAGATATAAATAATAAACCTAAACCCTAAACTAAAAAAGAAAAGCTAAACTTAAAATAAAAATAAAATAAACAAAACTAAAATAAATAAAACCTAAACCTTAACCTAAAGTAAACTAAACTAAAATAAACCTAAACATAAAATAAACTAAACTAAAATAAACAAAACTAAAACAAATTAAACCTAAACCTAAAATAAACTGAAAATAAACCTAAGCCTAAACTAAAAAATAAAACCTAAAAATAAACCTAAAATAAAACCTAAACCTAAAAATAAAAAAATAAAACCTAAACCAAAACCTAAAATAGAAAAACCTAAATATAAAAGTAAAATAAAATAATAAAACAAAAAAAATAAACCTAAACCTAGAAAATAAACTAAAATATAATCCTAAACTAAAAAAAAATAAACACAAAATAAAAAAACTAAACTAAATAAAAATAAAAAAAAAAACCTAAATAAAATATAAAATAAACTAAATAAACCTAAACTATGGGTTTTATTTAAAAAAACCCAAACCCTAAACCTAAAACCTAAACCCTAAATCCAAAATCCCAAATCCTAAACCCTAAACCTAACCCTAAAATCCTACCCTAAACTAATTTACTGACCCAAACTACAAACTCACAAAACCTAAAACCTAAAAAAACCTAAAAAAACCTAAACTAAATAAAACTAAAATAAAATAAAGTAAAAACCTAAAACAAAATAAAATAAAAGTAAAATAAAATAAAAAATAAAATAAAATGTAAACCTAAACCTAAACCAAAACCTAAAAAGAAAATAAAATAAAAAAAATAAAAACTTAACTAAAATAAATAAATAAAAACATGAACTAAACCAAAAATAAATAAAAAACCTAAATAAAATAAAAACTATAAATAAAATAACATAAAATAAAATAAATAAACCTAAAATAAAATAAAATAAAACTAAATAAAATGAATATAAAAAAATAAAATAAAATTAAAATAAATGAAAATAAGTAGACAAACCTAAGCTACCGGTTTACTGGTTTTAAAATAAAACCTAACCCTAAACCATAAAACCTAAAACCCTAAACCCTAAACCCTAAAAACCTAAACCCTAAACCATAAACTCAAAACCTTAAAAACCTAAAAACATAAACCCAAACTAATAAAACCTAAAAAAAAAAAAAATAAAAAAATAAAATAACTAAACCTAAGTAAAATAAAAAATAAGATAAAATAAAAACTTAAACTAGAACCTAAATCTAAACCTAAACCTAAACCTAAAAATAAAATAATATAAAAAGTTAAAAACTAAACTAAAATAAAATAACTAAAAGCCTAAACTAAACTATAAAATAAAGTAAACCCAAAAATAAAAAAACCTAAAAAAAATAAAAGCTAAATGTAAAATAAAAATAAAATAAACCTAAAATAAAATAAAATAAAATAAAAACCTAAAAGTAAAACCTAAACAAAAATAAGAAATAAAACCTAAACCATAAACTATAAAAAAGCCTAAACATAAAATAAATAAAATAAAATAAAAAATAAATTAAACTAAAATAAATAAAACTGAACTTAAACCTAAAATAAACTAAACCTAAACCCTAAACTAAATAAACTAAAAGATAATAAAAATAAACCTAACCCTAAACTAAAAAATAAGACACAAAAATAAACCTAAAATAAAAACCAAAAACCTAAACCTAAAAAAATAAAAGAAAAACCTAAACCTGAACCTAAAAATAAAAAATAAATCCTAAACCTAAAAATATAAAATAAAAATAAAACTAAACTAAAAAAATAATAAACCTAAAAATAAAATAAAATAAAAACTAAAATAAAATAAATAAAATAAACTAAATAAAGGTAAAAAATAAACCTAACTAAAAATAAAATAATAAAATAAACTAAAATAAATAAAAAAATAAACTAAATAACTTAAACCTACTAATTTCTTTAATTTAAAAGAAAAAACCCTAAACCCAAAACCTACAACCCTAAACCCTAAGCCCTAAACCGCAAAACCCTAATCCCTAAACCCTAAACCCTAAATCCTAAACCCTGAAAATCAAAAACCTAAACCTAAATTAAATAAAACCTTAAAAGAAAATAAATAAAAAACCTCAACCTAAATAAAATATAATAAATTAAATAAATTAAAACCTAAACTATAACCTAAACCTAAACCTAAACCTAAACTTAAATAAAAAAAATAAAATAATATAAAAATTAAAAATTAAACTAAAATATAATAACTAAAAACCTAAACTAAACTAAAAATGAAACTAAACCTAAAAATATGAACCTAAATAAAATAATAACAAAATATAAAATAAAACTAAAATCAAACCAAAATAAAACAAAAAAAAACTAAATATAAATCTAAACATAAAAAATAAATCTAAAAATAAATCCTAAAAATAAATAAAAATAATACCTAAACCATAAACTAAGAAAAAAACTTAAACCTAAAATAAACAAAATAAAATAAATTTGATGATAAACTAAAATAAACTAAACTAAAATTAATAAAACCTAAACCTATACCCTAAACTAAATAAAATAAAATAAACTAAAATTAAACCTAAACTTAAACTAAAAAATAAAACCTAAAAATAAACCTAAAACTTAAACATAAAAAAATAAAATAAAAACCTAAACCAAAAAATAAAAAATAAAACCTAAACATAAATAATAAAATAAAAATAAATCTAAACTAAAAAAATAAATTTAAACTTAAACATAAACCTATAAAATAAATAGATATAAAAAACCTAATCTAAAATAAATGAACCTAAAATAAATTAACTAAACTA
This sequence comes from Cymbidium sinense, assembly GCA_021442155.1. Classification (NCBI taxonomy): domain Eukaryota; kingdom Viridiplantae; phylum Streptophyta; class Magnoliopsida; order Asparagales; family Orchidaceae; genus Cymbidium; species Cymbidium sinense. The sequence goes on from CM038214.1 coordinate 114,998,356, forward strand.
AATAAAAATAAAAAATAAACCTAAATAAAAATAAAAAATAAACAAACTAAAATAAAAAATAAACTAAATAAACCTAAACCTACCGGTTTACTTAATTATTTTTTAAAAAAATAAACCCTAAATCCAAAACCATAAAACCTAAACCCTAACCCTGAACCCAAAACCCTCAAAAACACTAAACCTAACCCTAAATCCTAAACCCTAAAAGCATAAACCCTAAAACCCTAAACCCTAAACCCTAAACCTGAAACCCTAACACTAAACCCTAAACTCTAAACCCCAAACCCTAAACTTCAACGTAAAGTAAGTAAATAAATTAAAAAATAAACCTAAACCCTAAAACCTAATAACCCTAAATTGTAAGAATGGGCAGAACCTTGACGGCAGGAACATCACCTTGACGGCAAGAACATCACCATTATCAGAGATATTGATTTGCTCTAAGCGTGCTCATTTTTTATCTATGTCATTGCTCGTGTCTTAAAAAACTTGGTGTGTTACTTGGTTGATGAAATCAAAATGAAGAAATTTTGAATCTAAATTTGTTCTGTATTAAATAAAAACCCTAAACCCCAAAAATGCTAAACCCTAAACCCTAAACCCTAAACCCTAAAACCCTAAATCCTAAACCCTAAACCCTAAAACCTAAACCTTAAACCCTAAAACCTAAACCTTAAACCCTAAACCCTACACCCTATACCCTAAACCCTAAACCCTAAACCCCAAAACATAATCCTTAAACCCTCAACCCTCAACCCTCAACTAACACTAAACTCTAAACCCTAAACACTAAAACCTAAAATGCTAAAAACCTAAACTTAAACTAAATATAAAATAAATAATAAATAAAAAACATAAATAAAATAAAAATTTAAAAAAAACCTAATACTTAAAAAGAAATAAAAAAAAACTAAAATAAAATAAAATAAATAAAAAACTAAACTAAACTAAACTAAAAAATAAAACTTAAAATAAAATAAAAAACTAAACCTAACAAACTAAAATAAAGCTATAATAAAATAAAATAAAACTAAATAGAAACTTAAACCTAAAAATAAACCTAAAATAAATAAAAAATAAACCTAAAAATCTAAAAAAAAAAAAACCTAAACCTAAAATAAAATAAAATAAACCTAAACTAAAAGAAATAAAACTAAAATAAATAAAACTTAAACCTAAACCTAAAATTAACTAGACAGACCTAAACCTGAACCCAAATAAAAAAAATAACTAAAATAAACATAAACCTAAACTAAAAATAAAACCAAAATAAACCTAAAATAGACCTAAAACCTAAACTAAGAAAATAAAATAAAACCTAAACCAAAATAAAAAATAAAAAACCTAAACCTAAACAATGAAATAAAATAATATTAAACTAAAAATAAACATGATGAACCTCAAAAATAAACTAAAATAAAAAACCCTAACTAAAATTAATAAACCCAAAACAAATAAACTAAACTACATAAAAATAAAAATAAATCTAAATAAAAAATAAACAAAAATAAAAATAAAATAAAATAGATAAACTAAATAAACCTAAACATAAGAGTTTACTTAATTAAAAAATATAAAATAATAAAATAATAAAAATAAAAAACCCTAACCCTAAATCCTTAAACTAAACCTAAACCTTACAACCCTAAGCCCTAAACACTAAACCCTAAGCCTATAATACTAAACCTTAAACCATAAACCCCAAACCCTAAACCCTGAACCCTAAAAACAAAAAACCCTAAACTGAAACTAAGTAAAACCTAAAAAAAAAAACCTAAACCTAAATAAAATAAAAAAATAAAATAGAATAAAAACCTAAATGAAAATTAAAACCTAAACCTAAATAAAATAAAATAAAATAAAATAATCTAAACTAAAATAAAATAAATAAAAACCTATACTAAACTAAAAAATAAAATAAACCTAAAAATAAAAAACTTAAATAAAATAGATACTAAACATAAAATAAAAAAAAATAAACCTAAAAGAAAATAAAATAAAAAACTAAATAAAAACCTAAACCTAAAAGTAAATAAAAAATAAAAAGTAAACCATAAATTAATAAAAAAAAACTTGACCTAAAATAAACAAAATAAATAAACCTAAACCTTTACTAAAATAAACTAAACTAAAATAAATAAAACCTAAACCTAAACTTTAAACTGAATAAAATAAAATAAATTAAAAATAAACGTAAACTTAAACTAAAAAAAAAAACCTAATATGAAACCTAAAATAAAAACCTAAAACCTACAGCTAAAAAAATAAAATTAAAACATAAACCTAAACCAAGAAATAAAAAATAAAACCCAAACATAAAAAATAAAAAAATAAAAAAATAAAACTAAACTAAAAAATAAGCATATAATTAAACTTGAACATAAAAAATAAACTAAAATAAAAACTTAAACTAAAATAAATAAACTAAACCAAATAAAAATAAAAAATAAACTTAAATAAATATAAAAAATAAACAACTAAAATAGATAAAAATAAACTAAATAAACCTAAACCTACTAGTTTACTTAATTTAAAAATAAAAGACCCTAAACCATAAACACTAAACATACAACCCTAAACCTACAACCTAAACCCTAAACCCTAAACCCTAAACCTAAATACAAACCCACCCTAAACCTAAACCACAACAAAACCCTAAACCCTAAAACCCTAAACCTTAAAACTATAAACCCTAATCTTAAACCCTATACCCTAAAATCATAAACCCAAAAACCCTAAACACTAAACCCTAACCATAAACCCCAAACCCTAAACCTAAACCTAAAGTAACTAAATAAATTTAAAATTAAACCTAAACCCCAGAATGGGCTCCTTGTAGGAACATCACAGTCACCAGCTAGTCAGATCTCACGGTGGAGGTGATGGTGGAGGCCATTGTGCAATGGTGGTGTGGGCGATATGGAGGTGTCATGGATATGGAGGTGGTGGTCAGAGTAGTGGTGGTTATGGAGGCGGGAGGAATGATAGAGGTTACACCCATGGTGGTGGCAGAGGGAGAGATCGAGGATATGATGGTGGATCACTTGAGAGGTCGGGGTGGTTCTGATGGGAACTAGAAAAATGGAAGAACGGTTGATCCGATCTGCTACTTATGGAACTGTGTCTTATAGTAGAGATGATTCTAGTTATCTAGGATTTTTGATTTGCTCTTTGGGTGCTCATTTTTTGTCTATGTCATTGCTTAGGTCTTAAAAAACTTGGTGTGTTACTTCGTTAATTAAATCAAAAAGAACAAATGTTGAATTTGAATTTGTTCTCTATCAAAAAAAAAAAACCAAAAACCTTAAACCCTAAACTAAAATCGAAACCCTAGACATGAAACCTAAACCCTAAACCCTAAACCTTAAAAACCCTAATCCCTAAACACTAAACCTTAAACCCTAAAACCTAAACCCTAAACCCTAAACCCCAACCCCTAAACCCTAAACCCTAAACCCTCAACTAACCTAAAACCCAAAACCCAAAATCCTAAACCCTAAACCCTAAAATGCTAAAAACCTAAACTTAAACTAAATAAAACATAAAAATAAAATAAATAAAAAACCTATACCAAAATAAAAAAAAAATAAAATAAAAGCCTAAACTAAAACCTAAACCTAAACATAAGCCTAAACCTAAACTTAAGCCTAAACCTAAACCTAAACCTAAACCTTAAAAAAATAAACTAAAATAAAATAAATAAAAACCTAAACTAAACTAAAAAATAAAAAACCAAAATAAAATAAAAACTAAACCTAAAATAAAAATAAAATAAGCTTAAAATAAAATAAAATAAAAACTAAATAAATACCTAAACCTAAAAATTAAACAAAAAAATAAATAAAAAAGAAGACCTAAACCCTAAACTAAAAGAAAAACTTAAACCTAAAATAAAAACAAAATAAACCTAAACCTAAACTAAAATAAACTAAACTCAAATAAATAAAAACTAAACCTAAACCTAAAATAAACTAAACCAAAACATAAACCTAAACCCTAAAGAAAATAAAATAAAACTAAAATAATTATAAACCTATCAATTTACTTAATTTAAAAAAAGAAGAAAATTAAAAACATTAAAATAAAAATCCTAACCCTAAATTAAAACCTGAACCCTAAACCTAAGTACTAATCCCTAAACCCTAACCTTAAACCCTAAATACCAAATTGTAAACCTAAACCTAAAGTAACTAAATAAATTAGAAAATAAACATAAACCCTAAAATGGAAAAAAATTTAAAATAAAAAAATAAAATGAATATACCAAAAATAAATAAAAAATGAACTAAATAAACTAAATAAAACTAACACGTTTGCTTATTTTTTTTAATAAAAATTCTAAAAACCCTAAATCCCCAAATCCCCTAAACTAACCCAAACTAACTTTAAGCTTCAACCCTAAACTGATAAAACTTTAGGCCTAAACCCTAACCCAACTGAGCCCTACCTCCAGGCTGAGCCCTGGTTCTAAAACCACTAAAGCCTAAAGCTAAATCTAAACCACTAAACCCTAAACCAACTAATCCTAAACCCTGGCTGTTCTGACCTAAGTAACCCTAAACCTACACTAAACACTAAACCCTAAACCCTAAACCCAATGCTGGCAGACACTAAACCATAAACCCTAAACTCTAAAACCTAACAAAAACTAAATAAACTTAAAAAATAAATAAATAAAACCTAAAGATAAAAAAAAATAAAATAAAATTAAACTAAAACCTAAACCTAAACCTGACCAAAAACAAAATAAAATAAAAATAAAAACTAAAGATAAAATAAATAAAACCTAAACTAAACAAAAAAATTAAAAACCTAAATAAAATAAAAACTAAACCTAAAATAAAAATAAGATAAACTTAAAATATTATAAAATAAAAACCTAAACCAAAAAAGTAAACCTAAAAATAAAAAAATTAAAACCTAAATGCTAAACTAAAAAAAAAAACCTAAACATAAAAAAAAATAAATTAAACCTAAACATAAACTAAAAAAAACTAGACTAAAATAAATAAAAACTAAACCTAAACCTAAAATAAATTAAACTTAAACCTAAACTTAAATAATAAAAAATAAAATAAAATAAAAATTAACCTAAACCTAAACTAAAAAAATAAAACCTAAAAATAAACCTAAATTAAAAGCATAAAACCTTAACCTAAAAAAATAAAATAAAAACCTAAACCTAAACATAAAAATTAAAAATAAAACCTATACCTAAAAATAAAATGAAAATAAAACTCAACTAAAAAATAAACCTAAACCTAAACCTAAACCTAAAAAATAAACTAAAATAGAAAAACCTAAATTAAAATAAATAAACTAAACACTAAAAAATAAACCGAAACTTAAAAAATAAAGAAAAATAAAAAACCTAAACTAAAATAAATAAACCTAGAATAATTAATGTAAACTAAATAAAAATAAAAATAAAAAATAAAATAAACAAAATTAAATTAAGAAAAAACTAAATAAACCTAAACAAACTAGGTTACTAAATTTTAAAAAACTAAAAAAAAAAAAATAAACAAAAATTTAAAAATCTAACTAAACCTGGACCTGCAACCCTAAACCCTAAACCACTGATCCTAAACCAAAAAAACCCACCTAAATCCTACTAACCATCTAAATCCTGGGCCACTAACTAAACTCACACTCTAAACTACTACTAACCTACCCACTAACTGCTGACTCTGACCTTACTGAGCCACCACCTATCCACACCCTCACCAAACCTAAAACCCCTACCACTCTCACTGGCCTTAAATCATAAACCTAAAACCTAAATCTACCATAAATCCCACCAGACCCTAAAAACATACATACCCAAAATTAAATGCTAAACCCTAAACCTAAACCCTCCTAAACTAAACCTCAAACAAGTAACTAAATAAATTAAAAAACAAACCTAAACATTAAAACCTAATAGACATAAACCCTAAGAATGGGCAGAACCTTGATGGAAGAAACACAACCATCAACTAGGATCAATCTAGAACTGTCGGTCGAGGCGAAGGCAAAGGAGGCAGTTATCACAGTGGTGGTGGGGGATCTGGAGGTGTTGGTGGATATGGAGGTGGTGGTCAGAGAAGTGTGGTTATGGAGGTGGGAGGAAAGATGGAGGTTACAACTATGGTGGTGGCGGAGGGAGAGATCAGGGATATGATGGTGGATCCCACCACTCGATTGGCTAGGATGGTTATGATGGGAAATAGAGGAATTTATGAACAGTCAATATGATCTGGTTCTTATGGAACTGTGTCTTTATAGTAGAGATGGTTCTTGTTTTCTAGGGTTCTTGATTTTCTCTATGTGTGCTTAGTTTTTATCAATGTCATTGCTTTTATTTTAGAAAACTCGGTGTGTTACTTGGTTGATGAAATTGAAAAGAAGAAATGTTGAATCTGAATTTGTTCTCTGTTAAAAAAAACCAATAACCCTAAAGCCTCAACCCTATACCTAAAACCTACCCTAAACCATATTCCTAAACCTAAAATCCTTAAACCCTAAACTAAACCATAATCCCAAAACCCTAAATCATAAAATAAACCCTAAACCTAAACCCTAAAACCATAAACCCTAAATTCAGTTGTGCCTAAACTCTAAACCTCAACTAACCCTAAACCCTAAAACCCTAAAATGCTAAAACCTAAACCTAAACTAAATAAAACCTAAAAAATGAATAAATAAATAAACCAACAAAATAAAATAAAAAATAAAACTAAACTTAAACTTAAACCTAAACTAAATAAAATAAAATAAAAAAAATAAAACTAAATTAAAATAAAATAAAGAAAACCTAAAGAATAAAAACATAAATAAAATAAAAACTAAATGTAAAATAAAATAAAATAAAATAAAAAGTAAAATAAAATAAAACTAAATAAAAACCTAAACCTAAAAATAAACCTAAAATACATATAATAAGACCTAAACTAAACTAAGAAAACCTAAACCCAAAATAAAATAAAATAAACCTAAACCTAAACTAAAATAAACTAAACGAAATAAATAAAACCTAAACCAAAATTAAACTAGGCTAAACCTAAACCTAAACCATAAATAAAATAAAATAAACTAAAAATAAACCTAAACCTAAACTAAAAGATAAAACCTAAAAATATAACTAAAATAAAAACATAAAACCTAACCTAAAAAAATAAAATAAAAACCTAAACCTAAAAATAAAAAATAAAACCAAAACATAAAAAATAAAATAAAAATAAAACAAAACTAAAAAATAAGCTTAAATGTAAACCTAAAAAATAAACTAAAATAAAAAGCCTTAACTAAAATTAATAAACCCAAAATAAATAAACTAAACTAAATAAAAATAAAAATAAAAATAAAATAAATAAAATAAATAATAAATAAAATAAAATAAATTCAAAATAAAAAATAAATAAACTAAATAATTCAAAACCTAGTTTACTAAATTATAAAAAAAAAAATTTAAAATTTAAAAAATTAAAAAAAACCCTAACCATAAACCCTAAACCCTTAAACTAACCTAAACTTTAAAACCTAAACTAAACCTAAACCCCAAACCCTAAAACCACAAATCCAAAACCCTAAAACCTACAACCCTAAATCTAAACCCAAAACCCTAAATCCACAAACCATAAATCTAAACCCTCAACCCTAAAACCTAAAACCTAAAAACCTAAACCTAAAATAAATAAAACCTAAAATAAAATAAATAAAAAACCTAAACCTAAATAAAATAAAAAAAATAAAATAAAATAAAACATAAATTAAAACCTAAACCTAAACTTAAACATAAAACTAAAATAAAATATAAAATCAAAACTAAGCTAAAATAAAATAAATAATAATCTAAACTATGCTAAAAAAACATAAAAATAAAAAACCTAAACAAAAGGACTAAATAGAAAATAAAGTTAAAATAAACCTAAAATAAAATAAAATAGAAACTCAATAAAAACTTAAACCTAAAAATAAATAAAATTGAAACCAAAACCCTAAACCAAAAAAAAACTTAAACCTAAAATAAATTAATTGAAATAAACTTAAACCTAAAACTAAAATAAACTAAACTAAAATAAATAAAATAAACTAAACCTAAAATAAAACCTACCTTAAACTAAATAAAAAAATTAAATTAAAATAAACCTAAACTAAACTAAAAATAAAACCTAAAAATTAACCTAAAACTTATACCTAAAAAAATAAAATAAAACCTAAACTTAAACCAAAAAAACAAAAAATAAAACCTAAACATAAAAATAAAATAAAAATAAAACTAAACTAAAAAATAAGCATAAACTTAAACCTAAACCTAAAAAATAAACTAAAAAAAATATAAAATAAACCTAAATAAAATAAAAAAAATCAAATATACTAAAATAAATAAAAATACACTAACTAAACTTAATAAACCTAAACCTGCTGGTTTAATTAATTTAAAATCAAAAAACCCTAAACCCTAAAACCCTATCTTAAACGAAACCCTAAACTAACCTAAACCCAAAGCTACAACTAAATGCTCAACAAACCACTAAAACCCCAAATCCAAACTAAGCCTAAACTGAAACCCTAAACCCTAAGCCCAAACACTAAACCCCAAAAACCAAAACCCTAAACCAACCCTAAACCCTAAACCCTAAACCCAAACCAAACCCTAACCTTTAAAACCTAAACCCTAAACCAAAAGCATAAAAAATAAAACCCTAAGCCCTAAACCCCAAACCCTAAACCTCAACCTAAAGTAACTAAATAAATTAAAAAATAAACCTATACCCTAAAACCTAATAAACTTAAACCCTAAGAATGGGTAGAACCTTAATGGCATGAACATCACTGTCAACTAGGCTCATTATAGATTTGGTGGTGGAGGCAAAGGCAGTGGCTAATTATAGCAATGGTGGTGGGTGATCTGATGGTGCTAGTGGATATGGAGGTGGTGGTCAGAGCAGTGGTGGTTAAGGATGCGAGAGGAATGACGGAGGTTACATCCAAGGTGGTGTCAGAGGAAGAGATCAGGGATATGATGGTGGATTCCACTACTCGAGAACTGGAGAACTGAAGAACGATCAATCCAATCTACTACTTATGGAACTATGTCTTTGTAGTAGAGATGGTTCACATTATCTAGAGTTCTTGATTTGTTCTATGCGTGTTCATTTTTTATATATGATGTAAACATGTCTTAGAAAACTTGGTGGGTTACTTGGATGAAATTAAAAGAAGAAATATTGAATATGAATTTGTTTAAAAAAAATCCAAAAACCCTAAACACTAAACTAAAACCTGAACCATAGACCTAAAATCTAAACCTTAAACCGAAAATCCTAAACCCAACCTAAACCCAAAACCCAAACTAAACCTAAACCTAAACCCCAAACCCTAAACCCTCAACTAACTAAACCTAAACCCAGACCTAAACCCTAAAAGCTAAAAACCTAAACCTCAACTAAATAAAACCCAAAAATAAAATAAATAAATAAACAAAAGCCAAAATAAAATAAAATAATAAAATAAAATAAAAACCTTAACCTAAATCTAAAAAAATAAAATAAAAAATAAAAAGAAAAATAAAATAAATATAAACCTAAACTAGAGTGAAAATAAATAAAAAACCTAAATAAAAAATTAAACCTAAAATAAAAATAAAATAAACCAAAAATAAAATAAAATAAAAACCTAAACCTAAAAAAAATAAATAGAAAAATAAATAAAAAATAAAACTTAAACCCAAAACTTAAAATAAAAATAAAATAAACCTAAACCTAAACTAAAATAAATAAAACCTAAACCTAAAATAAACTAGACCTAAACTTCAACCCTAAATAAAAAAATTAACTAAAAATAAACCTAAACCTAAAGTAAAAAATAAAACCTAAAAATAAACCTAAACTAAAACCCCAAAACCTAAACCAAACAAAAAATAAAAAATAAAACCTAAATTTAAACTAAAAATAAAAAATAAAATCAAACTAAACTAAAAAATGGATCTAGACCTAAACCTAAAAAAATAATCTAAAATGCAAAACCTAAACTGAAAAAAATAATGCAAACTAAATAAAATTAAAAATAAACCTAAATAAAAATGAAAAATAAAATAAACTCAAATCAATAATAAATGAACTAAATAAAAATAAACCTATGAGTTTATTTAATTTAAAAAAAAAAACCCTAACCCTAAAGTAACCCTAAACCCTAAACCCTAAACCTTCACCTAACCCTAGACCCTAAACCCTAAAAAGCTAAAAACTGAAACCTAAACTAAATAAAACCTAAAAATAAAAAAATAAAAAAATAAAAAAAATAATAAAACAAAATAAAACTTAAATTTAAACATAAACCTAAACCTACAACTAAACATAAAATGAAAATTAAAATAAAAAATAAAAACTAAACTAAAATAAAATAAATAAAAACATAAACTAAAGTAAAATATAAAAAACCTAAATAAAATATAAACTAAAGCTCAAATAAAAAAAATAAACCTTAAATAAAAACCTAAACCTAAAAAATAATCATAAAAATAAATAAAAAATAAAACTTAAACCCTAAACTAAAAAAAACCTAAACCTAAAATAAAAATAAGATAAACCTAAATCTAAACTAAAATAAATAAAACCTTAACGTAAACCTAAAATAAACAAAAATTAAACCTAAACCTAAACCTAAACTGTAAATAAAATAAAATAAACTAAAAAGAAACCTAAACTAACAAATAAAACCTAAAAATAAACCTAAAATAAAATCTTGATACCTAAACCTAAAAAAGTAAAATGAAAACCTAAATCAAAACTTGAAAATAAAAAATAAAACCTAAACCTAAAAAAAAAATAAAATAAAATAAACTAAAAATAAATCTAAACTAAACCTAAAAATAAACTAAAATAAACACTTAAACTAAAATAAATAAACTAAACTAAATAAAAATAAAAATAAACCTAAATAAAAATAGAAAATAAAATAAACTAAAGTAAATAAAAAATGAACTAAATAAACTAAATAAACCTAAACCTATGAGTTTATTTAATTTTTTTTTTTAGAAAACCCTAACCCTAAACTAACCCTAAACCTTAAACCATAAACCCTCAACTAACCCTAAACCCTAAACCCTAAACTCTAAACCCTAAAAAGCTAAAAACCTAAACCTTAACTAAATAAAACCTAAAAATAAAATAAATAAATAAACATAAGCTAAAATAAAATAAAAATAAAATAAAATAAAAACCTAAACTAAAACTTAAACCTAAACCTAAACTGAAGCCTAAACCTAAAAAAGATAAAATAAATAATAAATTAAACTAAACTATAAAATAAAAAATATAAATAAAATTAAAACTAAACCTAAAATAAAAATATGATAAACCTAAAATAAACCTAAAATAAAAGCTAAAAAAAATCTAAACCTAAAAAATAAATAAAATATAAATAAAAAAATAAAATCTAAACCCTAAACTAAAAAAATACCTAGACCTAAAATAAAAATAAAATAAACCTAAACCTAAACTAAAATAAACTAAACTAAAATAAATAAAACCTAAAATAAACTAAACCTAAACCTAAACCTAAACCCTAAATAAAATAAAATAAACTAAAAATAAACCTAAACCTAAACTATAAAAACAAAACCTAAAAATAAACCTAAAATAAAAACCCAAAACCCAACCCTAAAAAAATAAAATAAACCTAAATCTAAACTTAAAAAAATAAAATAAAACCTAAACCTTAAAAATAAAATAAAAATAAACGAAACTAAAAAAATAAACCTAAACCTAAACCAAAAAAATAAACTAAAATAAAAAATCAAAACTAAAATAAATAATCTAAACAAAATAAAAATAAAAATAAACCTAAATAAAAATAAAAAATAAAATAAACTAAAATAAATAAAAAAGAACTAAATAAACTAAATAAACTTAAACCTAAGAGTTTATTTATTTTTTAAAAAAACCCTACCCCTAAATCCTAAACCCTAAAATTAGCCCTAAACCCTAAAAGCTATAACCTTAAACCATAAACCCTAGACCCCAAATCGAAAACCCTAAACACTAAACCCTAAAAACCTAGAAACCTAAACCTAAATAAAATAAAACCAAAAAAAACAAACCTAAACCTAAATAAAATAAAATAGAAAAATAAAATAAAAGCATAAGCTAAAACCAAAACCAAAACTTAAACTTAAACCCAAACATAAACCTAAAAAAATAAATAAATAAAAATCTAAATTAACTAAATAAAATAAAATAAAAACCTAAAACTAAAAACACTAAAGAAAATTAAAACTACATGTAAAATAAAAATAAAATTAACCTAAAATAAAATAAAATAAAAACTAAATAAAAACTTAAACCTAAAAAGTAATCCTAATAATAAAACATAAAAATAAATAAAAAATAAATAAAATAAAATAAATCTAAACTTGAACTAAAAGAAACTAAACCTTAACCTAAACCTAAAATAAACAAAACCTAAGCCCTAAACTAAATAAAATAAAATAAACTAAAAACAAACCTAAACCTAAACTAAACCGAAAACTAAAAAATAAGCCGAAAATAAAATACCTAAACTAAAATAAATAAATGAAAATAAATAAATTAAACTAAATAAAAATAAAAAATATACTTAAATAAAAATAAAAATAAACTAAATAAACCTAAACCTACTAGTTTAATTAATTTAAAAATAAACAAATCCTAAACCCTAAACCCTAAGCCCTAAACCCTAAGTCCTAAACCCTAAACCCTAAACCCAAACCATCCCAACCATAAACTCTAAACCACCTAAACCCCCCACTTAACCTAAACCTCTCTAACCACTAAACCTCTAATCCACCCTCCAAAATAACTCTAACTACCCTAGTTAACTCCTAAACCCTAAACCCAACTAAACCCCCACTGACCCTACCCTAAGACCACAACCCTGGACCACTAAAACTAAACATAAAATAATTACTCTAAAATACATAAACTTAAATCTAAAAAATAAATAAATAAATATAAAAAATAAATAACTAAACTAAATAAAACCTAAATAAAAAAAACTAAACTAAATACATACTGTTTTTAATTTTAAACTAAACTCTAAACCAACAAACCTACCATCCACCTTAAACAAACCCTAAACCCTAAACCCTAAACTCCTACCCTAATCACTAACCCTAAATCTTACTAAACTAAACTAAACCCTAAACTTAACTAACCCTAACCCTAAACCAAAACCCTGAACCATGAACCCAAAACCCTATAACCCAACCTTGTTAAAACCCTAAACCCAAACCTAATAAAATAAAAGAAAACTAATTATAATAATAAAACTAATAATAAACTAATAATTAATAATAAAACCAAACTAAAACTAATAAAACTAATAATAAACTTTAAAACTAAAAGTGATAAAAATAACTAAAACTAATAATAATAACTAAAACCTAATAAATCACTAAAACCATAAAACCCTATGAATAAATACACTACTATTATATAAATAATAATATAATAATAATAATAATAATATAATAATATAATATTAAACTAATAAATAATAAAACTAAACCCTAAACTAATAAAACCAAAATAATAAAACCCAATAATAAATAAACTAAAAATGAAAACTAAATAAAAATAAAAATAAAAATAAAAAAAAAAAAAATAAACTAAATAAACATAAACCTACTAGTTTACATAATTTTAAAAAAAAACCTAACGCTAAAACTCGTAAACCCTAAACCCTAAAACCCTAAACCCTACCCTAAACCCTAAAAAAATTAAAATAAAATAAAATAATAAACTAAACTAAATCAATAAAATAAATTAAATTAAAATAAACCTAAACATAAATTAAATAACCTAAAATTAACATAAACTAAAACCTACATAAACCTAAAAATAAAATAAACATCTAACTAAATAAACCTGGACCCTCTAAATAATAAAATAAAAACCTAAAAATAAAATAAAAATAAAACTAAACTAAAAAATAAAGATAAACCTAAACCTAAACCTAAAAAGTAAACTAAAATAAAAAGCCTAAACTATAATAAATAAATATAAAATAAATAAACTAAACTAAATAAAAAAATAAACCTAAATAAAAATATAATATCTTAAATAAACTACATACAAGTTTGTATTTAAAAACTTGCCCTAAACACTAAATCCTAAACCCTAAAACTAACCCTAAACCCTAAACCTACAACCCTAAACCCTAAACCCTAAACCCTAAACTTACCCCAAACCCAAAATAAAACCACAACTAAACTTAACCCATAACCTAAACCTAAAACTTTAAAACTCTAATAAAACCCTAAACCTTAATCTAAACTAAACCCTAAACTAAACCTAATCAAAACAATAAATAAAATAAAGTAATAATAATAACAAAAATAAAACTAATAATAATCTAATAATTAATTATAAAATCTAATTAAAACTAATAAAACTATCTAAATAAATAATAATAAAACTAGTAATAAACCTAAAAACTAAAATTATTAAAAAATAACTAAAACTAATAATAATAACTAAAACCTAATAAACTAACTAAAACCATAAATCCTAATAAATAAACTAAATTAACTAATAAATAATAATAATAATAATAATAATAATAAACTAATAAAAACTAACTAAAACTAGTAATAATAATAATAATAATAATAATAATAATAATAATAAACTAATAAATAATAAAACTAAACCCTAAACTAATAAAACCAAAATAATAAAACCAAATAATAAATAAACTAAATGAAACTAAATAAAAATAAAAAAAAAAATAAAAAATAAAATAAACTAAATAAACATAAACCTACTAGTTTACATAATTTTAAAAAAACCTAATAAAATGAGTAAAACCCTAAACCCCCAAAAAAAAAAAACCTAAACCTAAACTAAAAAAAATTAAAATAAAATAAAATAAAATAAACTAAACCTGAACCCTAAATTAAATAAAATAAATTAAATTAAAAATAAACCTAAACATAAATTAACATAAATTAAAAACCTAAAACATAAACCTAAAAAAATAAAATAAAAATCTAAACTTAAACCTAAATAAAACTGGACCCTACTAAATAAAAAAAAAATAAAACCTAAACCTAAAAATAAAATAAAAATAAAACTAAACTAAAATAAAAAAGATAAACCTAAACCTAAACCTAAAAAAATAAACTAAAATAAAATGCCTAAACTATAATAATAAATATAAAATAAAATAAACTAAATAAAATAAAAATAAATAAAATAAAATAAAATATAAATAAACCTAAACATACAAGTTTGCTTAATTTAGAAAAACCTACACTATACACTAAATCCTAAACCCTAAACCCAAAATAACCCTAAACCCTAAACCTACAACCCTAAACCCTAAAAACCCACTAAAAACCTAAACCCTAAACCCTAAAAAAAACTAAACTTTAAAATAAAACTAACCCTAAACTTAAAACTAAAATAAGGCTAAACCCTAAACCTAATAACCTAAACTAAACTAAACCCTAAATAACCTAATAAATAAAATAATAATAATAATAAACAATAATAAACTAATAATTAATTATAAAATCTAATTAAAACTAATAAAACTATCTAAATAAATAATAATAAAACTATTAATAAACTTAAAACTAAAACTAAAAATAACTAAAAATAATAATAATAACTAAACTTAATATAACTAACCATAAAATCTAAATAAATAAACTAAAATTAACTAAAAAATAATAATAATAATAATAATAATATAAACTAATAAAAAACTAACTAAACTAGTAATAATAATAATAATAATAATAATAAACTAATAAATAATAAAACTAAACAATAAACTAATAAAACTAAACTAATAAAACCCAATAATAATTAAATTAACTAAAACTAAATTAAACTAAAACCTAAACCCTAAACAAATAAAATAAAACTAAACTAAACCCCAAAACTTATTAAAACTAACTAAACTAATAATAAATAATACTAAAAAAAATTAAATAATTAATTAAATCTAAAACTAAAATACCCTATAAAACCTAAAACTAAAATAACTTAATAAACCTAAAATTAAAACCCTAAACCCTAAACCCTAAAAAAATTAAAATAAAATAAAATAAAATAAATTAAACCCAACTAAAAATAAAATAAATAAATTAAAAAAATAAACTAAACATAAATTAAAATATATAACCTAAAAATTAACATAAAATAAAAACCTAAATCATAAACCCAAAAAAATAAAATAAAAATCTAAACTTAAACCTAAATAAAATCTAGACCCTAAACTTAATAATAAAAAATAAAACCTAAACCTAAAAAAATAAAATAAAAATAAAACTTAACTAAAAAATAAAGATAAACTTAAACCTAAACCTAAAAAGTAAACTAAAATAAAAAGCCTAAACTAAAATAAATAAATTTAAAATAAATAAACTAAACTAAATAAAAAAATAACCTAAATAAAAATATAAAATATACTAAATAAACCTAAACATACAAGTTTACTTAATTTAAAAAAAACCTTAAACCCTAAACACTAAATCCTCAACCCTAAACCTAAACCCAACTAAACTACTCATTAAACCCTAAAAAACCCTAACCCACCCTAACCTACCTAAACCCTAAAAACCAAACCCTAAACTTTAAATACACTATAAAACCTAAACTTTAAAACTCTAAATCAAAAATAACCCTAACCCTAAACCTAACTAAAAAACCTAAAAAATAAAACAAAATAAAGTATTAATAATAATAAAATAATAATAACTAATTTTAAAATCTAATTAAAACTAATAAACTATCTAAATAATAATACTATAATAAACCTAAAACTAAATTAAAATAACTAAACTAATAATAACTACCTAATAAACTAACTAAACCATAAATCCTAATAAAACAAATTAACTAATAAAATAATAATAATAATAATAATAAACTAACTAAATATAATATAATAATAAATAATAATATAATAATAAATAATAAAAATACTAAACCTAAACTAAAAACTAATAAACCCATAATAATTAAATTAATAAATAAATTAAAACTAACCTAAAAACCCTAAAACAAATAAAATAAACTAACTAAACCCCAAAACCTGTTAAAAATCTAACTAATAATAAATAATAAAACTAATTAAAATAAAACTAATTAAATCCAAAAAAATATAAAATACCTAAACTAAAACTTACTAAAAAACCCTAACTAAAAAACCTAAACACAAACCTAAACCCTAAACCCTAAATAAACTAAAATAAACCTTAACCAAACTATCTAAACCTACCCCAACTACTAAAACCTAAACTTCCTAAACTAAATAAAAAAACCTAAACCCCAAAACCCTAAATCCTAAATCCTAAAACTTATAACTCTAAACCCTAAACCCTTAACTAACCTTAAACCCTAAACCTTGAATAAAGATGTCATTAAATATAAAGAATGACTAAATCTCATGGTTTTGGTAGCTAAAGAAAATATCTTTAAGAGACTTTCATGACTATTAGAGATTTGAAACCTAAACCTTAACCCTAAATCATATTATAATACCATATATTTTACTATAATGTAGCATCATATATTTGAGCATGTAGTGAGTGTTTTGGATATTATAAGATGTTTTGAAATGTTTTAGTATATTATGGTATTGTGCCTTATAGTCTATATTAATATAAATCATAAAAATATTGATTTAATAAATCAGATGATGAAATTTATTAGATTTAAAGTGGGAATTAGGTTGTAGTACCTTAGGTGTGCTACGCCACTTGTAGTCTAAAAAGTAAGATTTTATGTTAAAAATAAATATTAAATGTTGTAGCATAGCATAGCATCATATATCATAATATATTGCATTTTGATTTTTTTAGTATTTTTCAATCATGCGATAAACTACGCTAGCATTATTTATAAAAATGTTGATTTAGACTTTAAAATGGTAGAATTTGGCCAAATTCATAATAGTTAGAGCATGGCATCATAATGTATTATTTTAATTTAAAATAAGTGTACGACTAAAATATTTGTTTTTTATTATTTAGACTAATTTTATGATTTTTATCTTAAGCAATCCCTTGTGATGTGATATGCAATATAATATAATATAATATGTTATAGTGTATTATAATATAGGATTCCATAACATAGTGTAGCATCATGCATTATAACATACTATTGTGTATTACTACTTATTATTTAGCATATTTTAATTTGTTATAGTATTATGTAGTTGAGTTTGTACTGGTATAATTCATAAAAATATTGATTTATAGGCTGAGATGATGGGATTTGGCCAAATTTAAGGTAAGTTTAGGGAACATCATTGGGGGTGTGCTATGGCGTGTCATTTAATCAAAAGAATGGAATTTTGTATCCAAAATAAATGTTCATTTTTCAATCAAATTTTATAAATTTTTTGCTTAAAGTGGTTCATTTTAAGGTGTAATATAAGATAATATATTATATGAAAGCCTATTAAAATATAATGTACATAATAATATAACTTCACATATATATGAATGTGGTGGTGTAAACTAAATATTGTACATTTTAGTTTATTTTACTTTTGTTATAATACATTGGGTCAAAACTTACAAAATGTTAATTTGAAGGTTGTAATACATTATTAGGCTTTTGGTTGAAGTATTAAAGGTGTGCATAAGAAGAAATATGATTTGATGAGAATTCCATGTCAAGGACTTGGAGGGAGATCCACCAGGTGATTACACATGCATTGGACATGACATGTGAGGGGTCTATGTAGAGAGAATAGAAGAAAAATATCTGCTGGGGATAACGTTTGAATTTGATTTGATTATGTTATTTATGGAAAAAATATCCACTGGGAATAAGAATCTATAATCCACTAGGGATTAAGATCAAATAGACTTTAATTTATTTTTCTTTAATTGATGTGGAGGCATATCTGCTAGATAGATGAGCTTGAGTCTACTGCGGATCAGGTATATGAACCTTCCACTAGGGAAGCAGGTTATTGGGGATTGAGATTTAAGTTTGATTTCATTGATTTTTTTGGGATGTATCTGCTGGGAAAAAGTGTTTTGTCATTTTTTTATTTAGACTCTACTAGGGGAATTGGTTTAATTTGGCACCATTGAGGAGGTTGGCTTTGAATTTGATTTGTTTGCTTGACATGTTTATATATGATTTGGGGCTCCACTATAGAGAAGGGTGTAATTTAACTCCACTAGGAAAATCATATTAGATTTAATTTAATCTGAGTTAATGTATGGACCCTATCAGTGTGCAATGGACCCACTAGGAAGGGGCTATATCAGCCTTGACCTACCCCAAGTTTACAAATCCAAAGGGATAGTCTACCGACTTTGGGGTAGAGCTAGCCAACCTAAGGGGTTGCCTTTTGGTGTGCAATGGCTCTGCTAGGAAGAAAGCATAGCAAACTTACAACTTCCAAACCAAGGAACAATGATTGGGGTGACCTGTTTGATGCATAACAAATCAAACTTGAGGTAGTGAGACTACTAAGTGAATCCCGCTAGGGACTTATGTCAACTCAAAAGTAGTTAGGACTAATTTTATCTTAATTTTATGTGATTTGATATGGTTTGTTTGGATTAGATTAATATCAAATTGAGGGCATATCTGCTGGGGATGTGAGCTCGATAAAATTTGATAGATTTAATTTATAGATCATGATGATGTGTGTAGGGTAGAGCTATCCAACCTATAGGGACCCTATCGATGTGCAATGGACCCACTAAGAATGGGCTATATTAGAATTGTCCTATCTCAAATTTATAAATCGAAAGGGATAGATCTCAAGTTTACTGGCCGTGGGGTAGAGCTATCCAACCTATGGCGTTGCTTTTCGGTATGCAATGGCTGTGCTAGGAAAAATGCATGTACATCTTGTAAGAGAACAATTCGGGGTGCCCTATTGGTAGCACAACAAATCAAACTTGACTTAGTGAAGTGAATGTCGGACTTATATCAACTCAAGTAGTATTCCTATAGGGAGTTTTTTGACACACCTAAAGATAGGATGCCTTCTTCAAAAAAGGTACCGCTAAGGCTATCCTCCTAATCCACAAGTGAATATATATTTTGTTTATATGTTTACATGGACCCCGTTGGTGTGCGAGGGACCACACTAAGAAGAGGCTATGTCAACCTTAACCTATCTCAAATTTATTGGACCATGGGAGGATCTACACATCCATGGGACAAATTCTCCAACCACAAGGGTGGTTACTTCGAAAGGGTAACTATCTGTCTGATAGTAATTTGAGTAGTGTCCAAATGAGGTCACAAAGGATGTAATCCAAATATAGTGCCCATAGGGGAGGTGCTGCTAGGGGCTTTATCCTGAGCTCTGGAAAAGAAATCTTATAAGTGTACGGTGGCTAACTCAAGGAGAAAGTGTAGTAAACTTACATCTATCATGAGTGGGGTATCCTAATGTGTGAGAACTAACCAACCTAAAGTGTATCTGTCAACATGAGTGGTGTATCCATCAGCATAGTGAGAACCAACCAACTTTAGGTGCCTGTTGGTGTGCAATGATCAATCTAGAAAGAAACATGCAGGCTTACAACTTTCCATGTAGAACTAATCATTGTAATCATCGGCAGGACATATGTTATCTAACCTAGAGAGACTACTAAGAGGGGAGCCTCGAAGAAGGACTGGACCTAGACTTGAAGCAATTAGAAGGGAAGGAGCCGCTAGGGGACTTATCCTAAACCTCAAATATACTTGACCCAGTTAGTGCATGAAGGCTAATCAAAGAAGAAAGTGTAGCAGACTCACATCCTCTTAAATGAAGGCAACATGAGGTAGCTTACCGGCCACACAGTAAGGCCTACCAAACTAATAAGGTGCTCATCGGTTAGCAGTGGCCAAGTAAGGAAGGAAAGCATAGTAGACTTACATCCTCCAAAGAAAGACCAGGGGTGACACACTTGTAGGGTAGCATCAGTGACATAAATTCTTGAGTTACTCTTAGGGGCATTATCTTAACTTAGAGTAGCCCGAGATAAAAGATATGTGTTTATTTTATATGTTTATGTGTAGTTTGTGTTTATGTTGTGCCGATGAAGGATAGAACAACTCTCAAGTTCATTACATCTACCATAAACATATCATGGTGGATTTGCAAACAAGAATACTTTCAACTTGGATTTTCATTGCTGTTAATTATTTTGAAACATGATTTATAATATTTCTTTAAGTAGAGCCTGTTGATTGGAAGAATTGGGTGCTCTCCCTTATGATTAATAAGCTGATAAGATCCTCCTTAGTTGGCCTTCTGTATGGTAAAAGGGCCATCCCAAGTGGGTTCAAACTTGCCTCCCATATTATGAGGGCAACTATCGGTCTCCTTAGAACTATAATAAGCTCTCCTACTTGAAAAGCTCTAGGATGGACCAACTTTTTATGAGCTTGAATCATTTTAGCTTTGTACAACTCAAGATTTTGGCATGCCAGTAGACGTCTCTTCTCCAAACTTTCAAGCTCTTCTAACTACAACTTAGTGTTCTACTCTATTGTTATCTTGCTACCTACCACTATCTTTAGTGATGGGAGTTAAACTTTCAGACCCATACATTAATGAGAAAGGACTAGACCGAGTTGGAGTTTTATATGTGGTGTAGTAAGCCTAACTTCAACTAACTTGTCATGCCACTATCTTATTGTCAAGTGTCATCTTCAATATTTGGATGAGAGTTTTGTTGAAGGCTTCTGCTAAGCCGTTTTCCCTCGTGTAGTTGATGGCAGAATATCTCCAATCTATGTTGTATCTCCAGGCAAAGTTGTTGATCTCAATGCTCTTGAATGTAGAACCATTATCATATATAATTCATCGAAGCACTTCGAACCTATATATGATATGGTTTCTATAAAATTAGAGCACATGCTGTGTTGTGACCTCTCTGAGTGGAATCACTTTTGCCCATTTATAAAAGTAGTCAGTAGCAACTAAGATGAACTGATGACCCTTGGAAGAATAAGGATCAATCAGACCCACTATGTCGGTACCCCAACACTCAAATGGCCATGAGGTTAATGTAGGATGTAGAATATTGGGTGGTTGGTGTAGGACCACACCGTGTATTTTACATTGGTGGCATCGCCTAGCCGTATCCATGCAAAATTTGATTATCGATAGCCAGTAATATCCTAGTCTCTTTATATTAGCTTTCATCTTTGGACTAGATTGGTTGGCTCCACATAATCTCGAGTATACTCGGTCATGATCTTATGGGCTCCGTGCTTGTCTAAACAATGTAACAACATAAGATCAAAAGACCGCTGGTATAAGAAACCATCTGTAAGAGTGTAAAAAAGTGCTCTCTACTTCATCTGATGGGCTTGGGACTTCATTTAAGGTAGTTTGCCTTTATTTATGTAATCCATGAATGGTTGCCTCCAATCTCAGTCCTTGTCCTTCTTGAAAATGCAAACCTCCCCTTCAAGAGAGTACTTTTTGATGAGTTCAATATCATTAAGGGATATGACTTATCTATTTTGGACTTTTATTAATATGGACTCATCCTCTAAATATGCCAACTCCTTAGCAAGCTTAGCTAAAGCATACATTACAATGTTCTCTCCTTGAGGAATCTTATAAATGGTAACCTCTGGGATTTGGGCTAATAAGTAAATGGTGTATTTCTAGTAGTGATGGAGCTTGGGCATTATAACCTTATAGGACCCAACAATTGGGTATATAACTAGCTGAGAATCCCTAAAGATATTGATGTTCTCGAGAGTAATGACTAACTCTGCAATAGCCTCATATTCAGCTTCATATTCATGTAAAGATTAGAGAGATATGAGAATCTCATCACATCATGAGTTAAGAGAACTATTCTTACCCTATCTTTTCTAGATAGTAGGTGGATTCTTATCCTCTTTGAGAGGAAGTTGCGCCATCAAAGTACATCTCCCAGTGGTGAATGCTAGTATCCCCTAAGTTCATGATTTGTTCATCGGGGAGATCATCACTAAGTGGAGAGTCAATAGGAAGTGGGTGTGTCTGCTAAAAATGCTAGCTCTTATCCTTTCACTGCATGGAGGGTATGAAGGTAATGTCAAATTGCGAGAGGATCATGGATCATTGTTCAACCATCCGGATAGCATCAGTTGTGTCATAAGATACTATAGTGGATTGATCTTAAAGATTAAGTTCACCTAATGGGGAAGCATGTAATGTTGTATCTTTTGGGATGCAAAGATTAAAGCTAAGCAATGGTTCCCAATGGGTGGATAATTAGCCTCAGTAGGGATAAGATGATGGCTGAGGTAGTAGAGTGTGTTTTCCTTCCCTTCGTCATTGGCTTGGGCCAACAAAGCACCAAGGGAGTCATCTAACATAGTAGTGTAAAGTATGAATGGCTTTCTTAGGATAGGGGCTGCTAGAACTAGCAGCATCACCAGGTAATGCTTGATGTCTTCTAACCATGCTCACACTTATCATCCCACTTGAACTTGGCATCCTTTTTGACAAGTCCTGAGAATGGATGACATCTTCTCGATAAGTTGGATATAATACATCTCAGAGATGCAAACCACCTTGGAATGATCTGAGTTAAGTTAAAATTTTTAGGGGTGGCATTTTTAATAATACCTTGATCTTCTTCTGATTAATTCTGATTCGCTGGTGTCGAATAACAAATAAAAGGAATTTCCCTGTAGCTACTCTGAATGCATAGTTCAGGGGGTTCATTTTAAGGTTAAATTATCTTAATTGTATTTTACATTTCTGAATATGATTGAAGGTATGATTGATGCATGAGAAAATCAATTGAATTAGGGTTTTAGAATGAAGGAATTTGGCTAATTCTATTGTGTTGGGTCATGTGGCTTAGGTTTTGTATTTTGATTTTGTTTGATTTAGTTTTGATGATTTAAATGTTTATTTCATTTAGATTTATAAATATTATTGAAAATATGATTGATTTATCTGAAAATCAATTGTATGATTTGGATTTAATGGCTAAGTCCATGGGATAGTCATAAATATTAAAGGGTTTTGATTTAATTTGATTTAGTTTGGCTTAGTTTTGAATATTTGAATGTAGATTTGATTTATATTTGAAAGATGATTAAATATATAAATTGATTATGAAAATCAATTGATTTTGGATTGATTTGATTAAGATTTCTAATCCATGGATAGGTCATATAGGAATTTTCTGGATTTGATCATGAGCTTCAATCATTTTGGTTTGGAATTTGTGTTTGGATTTGGATTTGAATATAATGTTTGAATTAAACTTGTTTGGTTTGAGAAGTTGAACATAGATTGGTTGAGTTGGGGTTGGATTATCCCAATCCAAAGGCATAACCTAAGCTATGGTTAACCCTTCTAAGTCTTTGGCTTGGTTAAGTGTTTACCTAATTATTAGAATAGTCTTGACTTGAACTTAGTGTCTAGAAGACTCCTAAGTATAAGATGAGAAGATTGAATGACTCCAAAAGTGAGGTCAGCATAGCTCCATGTGTTGCCAGATAGATGATTGGAAGATGAAGCAGTTTCACATTATAGACTTCAGATATATCTTTCAATGCTTTTGCTTGGGAGACCATGGATACATGAGACAACATAGTTCCATCTCTATCTGTATGAAGTTCATGAGAGGTATCATCTATTATGTCAAAGGAGATCTCAGTCATTTATTTCAAGTCAAATATATATGAAGATGCGACACTACCTCCTCAAAATCAACAAGTCTATTCTTATTTTGCCAAGAATAAAAAAATAGAAAATGAAAAAGAAAAAAGAGAGAGAAAAGGAGAAAATGAAAAGAAAATAAATGAAAATAGTCTTGGAGGAGAAAGTAGAGCTCATTGGATTCATAGTTTGTACTCCATTGAACATAGGAGTAAGATAACCTAACTCCACCTAAGAAGGTTGAGGTGAGTCATATAAAAGCTCCATATTGGATAAAGATATGTCCCAACTATCGGGTACCTACTATCCATATAGACTTGAATCTAGTTCATGGATGAGTCTTTGCTTACACCAACTTGCTCTTCTCTGAGATTCCTTGGAGGTGACACTTGAGCTAGATGTGATGAAGATGGGCTAAGCAAAGCATAAGTGTATTCAAGTCTATATGTGAAATAGTTAGGCATCGGTTGGGAACCTTAGTTATAACCCACTTTCCTCTCTTGAGGTTTGGTAGTTAATGAAGCCCTAAGTCATCCATTGTGAAGACTAAGAGGTTCTTTCATCATCCTCAAGTCAAGAAGTTAATGTAGAAGAGAATGATTCATATAAAGATTTAATAGATTTCTTTTTTTACTTCCTTTTTTGTTCATAATTTAACAAAGAAAGAAATCTCCATACTGTCAAAGCAGTCATACTATTTTGGAAGAATATGGAAGAACAAATGTAAAAGCTCTCTCAAGATCAAGGTAAGATTTGGTACAATCAATCATGATGACTTCTTGCTTAGTCCATTTAAAACTAATAAGTTTATTTCAAATCATTAACTCCATGAGGAGCTATGCTTAGAAACTTCATATGATCTAGATGATTTTGAAGTCAAAGATGCACTTTCAAGAAGAGATCTCAACCAAACCACCCATCAAAATAAACTTAGGTAGAAGATCCCATACATTAGTTTTTTTTGAATGAAATTGAAACCAATGACTTAGTTAGGCTATTGACTAAGTTTAATACAATTATGAAATGCCTAGATTGGATCCTAACATATTGGTTATAAATGAGCAATAGAGTCTACTATAAACCTATCAAACAAGCTCAAGCATGCAATTAAACATAGAATAACATCATTTAAAGTCAAACTGATCTTTCTTCATAAGAAAAATACCCTAATGGTTAGCTAGCGTTCCCTTAAGAAAATATTAATTCACATATGTTCAATTAGAGATTTAAATAAGGCATGTCCAAAGATGAATTTTCACTAAATCTTAAAGGTGATGGTGGACATTTCCTCATCTCATAACCTTCTCTTTCATGAATGGCTCATATATAATCAAATAAATAGCCACCAAGATGAAAGAAATAGTGCTTTAAAATCTTTATCTAAATATAATCATCCCTTTCACCAAAAATGATTCTTACATCGATGGTCTATGATTAGAATCTTCAATGAACTCATTCATCATCAATTGAGTTCTATGTCATGATCTCTTGGTCAAAATAGAAAAGGAAGATCATCTATTTGACTACAAGCATTAGGCCAAACCCAAATTAACCCAAGTCAAACCCAACTAACCCTTTTGACTTGAAATGTTCAAATGAAAAACCCATTTGAACCCAAGCCAATTGCAATTGAATTTATATATCAATCCCAAATCCATATATAAACTCAACTAAATCAAACTCAACTCAAAATCAAGCCAACTAAACCCAATTGGTCCACTTGACCCAAAGTGGCCAATTTACCTATTTGAGCCAAGTTTTTAATCCTACCCAATTTAGATTGAACAAAGTTGATCAAAACCTCCCATCATCATTGTTGATCACCTAGTTGATTAATTATCATAATTTGGGTCAAACTAGTCAACTTGGTCATTTGACCAAGTTAACCCCTTAACCCATATGAAAACTAGCCAAATTATAATTTAAGCCAAATCCCTTGATACCAATGATTCATACTAAATCAATCAATATTTGAATATGACTTGACCTTCAATTAAGTCAAACTAAACCAATTGGACCTCATAACCCAAGTTGACCCAAATTGACCTCAAAGATAAAATTGGGTCAAATCAAAATATAAACCAAATTGATTACAACTAATGGCTCAAGTTCATTCCAAATTGATTGTTGACCAAAGCCATGATTGGACTCCCAATTGACCTACTTAGCCCAAATTGAACTAAAGGTTCAGTTGGCCTAAATCAAACCAAATCCAAATTTATTGAAACCAAAGCCTATCATCTTCAATTGGTCAACTAAACCCAAACCAAACACCTAACCCAAGCCAATTTGGTCAATTTGGTCAAATTGGTCAACTTAACCCATTTGACCTAAATGAATTCAAATGAGCCAAAATCAAATCTAAACTAAACTAAACTAATTGAACCAAAACATCCTAAATGATCATATGAACTTGACACAACCTTGGTTTGACCAATTTGATCAATTGGTGAACGATCAACATAACCTTTGACCTAAATAAGTTAAATTAAGCCAAACCTAACCAAATCAACTCCAATTGACTTGAAATTTGGGCTAACCCACTTTTGGCTCATTTCAAATCTGCCCAAATCAAATCCAATGCCAAATGATCATTCTACCCTTGGGTCAAGGGCATCACATTAGACAATCACCCATGTATGTGGTCATTTCCATTCCTTGGCCACTTGGTACTCTCCCAATGGTGCACCTAGGTACCTAGGATACTACCCAACTTGCTAAGTGGTGTTAGGTGGCCATGACCCATGGGAGGTGAAATCACCTCACCACCCATTTGAACATTTGAAACCCATAGGACACCCATGATTCTTTCTTGGAAACCACCTCACACCTTCAACCAACTAAGTCGAGCCAACTCACCTCCTCCACCACCCATGACTCCTTGAGATGGTGGGATGGCCACTAGAATCCAAACCCATCCCAATCGATCAAGATGAAGGGGTATAAAAATTTCCACTCAAACACACACATAAGTCATTCAGAGCCCTAGCTACACAAGATGAGCTGCTATAACCATTCCTAAGCTCCCAAGCTTCATTCCTTGATCAAAAAATGCCATTCCCATCCATCCCAAAATAAGACACTCCCATTTCCAACCTAACTTACCCATTTTCCATCAAACTCAAATTAACTTTGCATGCACCTTCCATGGCCTCGTTGGGCAAGAACAAATCATCTCTCAAGATTCTGAGTACCGAGGTGGGACTTGATCAAAGTTGAGCTCCAAATTATCGGTTGTGGCCTTCTAAGAGAACATCAAGAATTGATCTAATTACTACTCAAGGTTTTGTCTCCACTTTGGATGAAACTTTTTTGGTGTTTGTTGCTAGTCTTGAGCTTCACCGAGGTATGCTTCAAAGATCATTAGGAAAAATGGGTTGGAGCTTTTTGAAGAAAACTTGCATCTCGTGTGATCTTGACCGTTGGATCTTCTTTGATTGATGTCATGAAGGTGTGGGATTTTTTTGGAGTTGATCCAAGCTCGGGTAAGCTCGGATCAAGTGAGCAATGGGGGACGGACTCCATTCTCCCTCACTCATGTGATGTTAGATCACGCACCATCCATTTTGCGTGATCAAAATGGATGGTCATGATTAGATCTACCTGATTGATTTAATCTGTTAAGCTATGGGATTAATCCACATTGATCTTAGATGAGCGGTGACGAGAAAGCATTACGTCTAAACGAGTTGGATAAGTTTTCCAATCTATGGCACACATGGAAAGCATGCTGTGCCACATGGTGCCAATAAGGACTTAATTAATCATTTTAATGGCTAAAACTTCTAAAATCATAAAAATCATAGAAAAATAAACAAAATGCAAATAAATACTCATTTGAAAGCTATTTTAGAGGGATTAATTAAAAATGATCTTAACTAATTTTTTAAGAGTAATTAATGTTTAATTATAAAATTAATTAGCTTACTACTTACCAATTAATCCCAAATTATGGATTAATTTAATGGGATGACCTCTACTCTCTCATGATTTTCTTGGGATTTATTACTCATTAATTAATAAAATTAACTAATTAAACCTTAACTACTCTTTTAAGTTAATTAATGGTTAATTAATCCCATGAATAGTAATAAATTGGTTAATTAAGTTTATTAATCATTGAGTAGAGAACTAAGGAATAGGGTTTGGGACCCCTTTCCCTAAGTTCATTTCACCCTTTTTTTAAAATGAAATTAATTAATATTTAACTAATTAATTAAATCACTTGATCAAATTGAAATCATAATTACATCAGACCTTAATTAAATAAATCATGGGGTATGTGTTTAATAACCTAAAGGGGTTTAATGAAATTATGGTTAATCCACATGTGTGGGAAAACCATAAGAGTAATTAATTAAGTCCCTTAATCTAATTAACTAATAATCATGAGCCAATTACATTAGGCCCATTTTATTTCCTAGGATCATTGCAAGTTTATTTTCCATTCATATCATGTTGGCTCATAATTATTTAGTTAATTACTTTAAGGTGACATAGGTAAGTATTTATTCATCTAATTAAGGGTTCAACTTAATTAACCCATAAAATCAACTTAATTACATTTACTTAAATTAAATCAAATCACTAATGTGGGAATGGGTTTAAAATAACAAGTGATGATTTCTCTTCTCCTCTTTAAATCAAATCAAATCCAAAACTTAATTAATAAAGAAGCTTTGGTTTGCTTTTAATGATCTTATTTGATTTGATTGTCCTTAAGAACAAGTTTGGTTGAATGAATCACATGCTTATATTTAATTGTCCTCTTTCCAATCATGTTAAATTTGGTATGTCATTTGAATTCATGCATACATCTTTTCAAAATCAAATAAAAATAGATTTCCTTTATGTAAGCTTGCATGTGTTGATTAGATTTAATATATGGCAATTATCACTATTAATTCCAAATGTATTTTTCAAAAGCTTATAAATGAATAATAAAATGTGTTATGATGCTAGTTATAAATACATAAGAAATGCATGTTCTTATAGCTTAAGTGCATGAATGTTGAGTTCTCTTTCCTTTATTCATGTGTTGATTTGTATAAAATTGAATGGTAATGGGTATATAGTCTAGACATCCTGGAAACACAAGGCTTTAGCTAGCCCCAAGGAGGTCATTTGATTACCTCACTTCCACCTTTAACAATGGCATGTACCCATTTGATTTACTTTTTATGTATTTCAACATTAGAATTTGGATAGAGCTTTAATTCATATATTTAAATGATTCGATCAAAAAAATATACAATCTTTGAATGGTTTTTCTCTCTATATGTATACATCCATGGGTGTCCAAGAAAAGCAAGTATATAGTTGGACATCTCAGAATACCATGCTTTAGTTAGCCCCAAGGAGGTTATCTAATTACCTCACTTCCTTGGTTTAACAATGACATATTCTTTTATATGTTTGTACATGTATATATATATTAGTGATGAAAATCCCATTTTACATTAAAATTGTATGCATTAATAATTGACTAAGTGGTTGAATTAATTAGCCATATGATTTGGAGCTTACTTTGTATGTTCATGTATGCAAATTTACATATGTTTGAATGCAAATGGGTATATAGTCTGGACATCCTGAGAATATGAGGCTTTAGCTAGCTCCAAGCATGTCATTTGATTACCTCACTTCTCTAGTTTAACAACAACACATGCTTATTTAATTTCGTTCATATGTCCTTTTTGTATAAGAATTTGGATAAAGTTTTAAATTAATATATTTACATAATTCAATCAAATAAAATGTATATTATAAACATACACATACATTCATCATTTAAGTGCTAAAATATGTTTCATGTATAGATACACTTAGGATTAAATCATATGCATGTTACATGATGGAAAGGAATGATTTAATATATGTCATGTGGTAGTAATTCAATTAAATTAACCTTAAGATGCCTTTCATTTTGAATAGGATTATTTAAACTAAACATAAACTTAGGATTAGTTAAATCATTTAATAAGCCATTCACTAAGGGGAACTAAATAAAATTAATATACTTTATAGAGTGACTTAAAGTAGGGATGAAGAAGGGAAATCATCTTTTCCTCTCTTTATAACACTTAGTTGCTACGTATAATCAAATGAAACAAAAGAAAACACAAATTAAAATTCTCAAATCAATTAAACTACTTCAAGTGAAATCAACCTTTCATGTTAAATTGAATCCTTCTACACTTAGAAAATACAACACTAATGCCTAACAAGACTTACCACACAAGCCTTAATACACATTACAATTAAGTCATCACTAGCTCTAAGTTAGGACGGTGTATGATGTGATGTATGTTTTGTTTTATTATGTATTATTTTAGATTGGATGTTAGGGTGTATGCTTTTATAGATAGGATGATAGGCCAATTTTAGCTTAATCATGTTTTCATTGAGGATTATGCTTAAGGGATGCTTAAAATAAATGTGATGCTCTTTTGCAGTTGTTTAAATCCTTAAGCATAATCCAAGTTAGGATAGGTGGACTTAGTTACCTATGTGTAGGGTGTTAAGTCCAAATTATAAATACAACTTTGTGGGATTATATGTATATTTAGCAAACCTCTATTTTGTAGGTGTAGTTAGATTTACTTTTCCCACATAAATGTAATTTTTACTATAGAAATTAAGATTAGTGCTATGAGGCATTAGGATGAGCAGTCCCAAAGGCTTTATCTTGGGTGCCACGTGATGCCTTTTAAGCACCATCCAGATCAAAGAAGGAACCAAATCATAAATGGAGATATGAAGAAAGAAGACCCCCTAGCATTTAATATATAATTATAATTATTCTTTTTATATTCCAGTTGTATAAGGCTTCACTACCCATCTTTTCTCTCTTGGGTTGTCAGTGGTACCACAGACCTTTTTTTCTTTTACGATAGTTTGTATAATTGTTTGATGTTATGTTTACATTGTGCATTAGGACGACATGATTTTCATAGCTTCTTAAATGATTGATGTTTTAATGTGTGGCTTGGATACGATTAGGCTCTTAGGATAAAATAACTTTTCTACCCAACTAATCACTCATAACTTAATTTTAAACAACTCATAACCTCATCATAAAGCTTAAGACATAAATAAGATAATTAAAAGATTTAGCAACCCTTTAACTATATGGTTTTATGTTTCACATCATGCATATTCTTTCTCTCTTGAACATGAAGGCTCTCCATCCTTTCATGATAAAGGAATGCATGACCTGTGAGGGCATCCCTTATGGTGGAGAACACCTTCTTCTAACTAATTTGATGCATTTAGGCATAATAAATCCTAAAAACTTCTCAAAATAATTTTCTAAAAAGAAATAAAATTTATAAAGATTTTGCATCTATATATTAAGTCATATGCTCATACCACTCATACTCTTGTCTCCTAGGAATGTGTTTAGGACTTTAGTCTCTTTCTAATTAAATAACTACCCTAGCTATATTACAATTCATAAGACCTCAGACTACATGGTTTTAAAATCATAGGAGGATTTAGCGGGCCACTCTAGGTTATAAGTCAAGATGTTGGACAATTTATTCACTCTTGTGGAGGTAAACCCTTATGTCCACCTATCTTAGGGTCATGCTTAGCTTACTAAAGCTCCCTAGATTTATGATCAGTACCTATTTCCTTGAGGCTACAACTTAAATCCTTGCCTCTTAGTCATTCACAATCTTGTGTTGGTAGATTATAAGCCCTAGTAATCTAATTAAATTTCAACTCAAAACATATAAATCTCCTCAACTTCTAAATTATAAAGCCCAACCATAGGATAGATTGCAACGCTCACTAAACTTCATAGTATCATGAGGATTTCCTACTTATATCATCTAGATTCCAATAATAAGTCATCTCCTTGAACTTTCCCAATTGATTTTTCAAATACAACCAATCTTTTGATAGTGTAACCTTGAAATCTTTGGAGATGATAATTGTTTACTTTAATCAAGAGTATTCCTAGAAATTTCATTTCCAAAGATGTATTTAACTATGAGGCTTACCTCCTTAGGAACTTAAGAACCTGGTTTAATATAAACCCTACTTTATTAATCCATGTAAAGTAGGGAAAAAATCTTTGGTGCATTTGAAGACCCATCATTCCTTAGGAGTCCTTATTATGTGATTAGGTCCATTATAGGGTGATGCCTCTATCTTTTGAGATAGTACATCATACCTCAATGTTGTACCCGATCACCTTAAAAAGTACCCCTCCTACTATCTGTGTGGTGCCCCCCCCATACATCCAAAAATAAACACCATAAGACCCTCTCGCCTTGTTCATGGAATCCTCTCGACATCATCCTTTTTTAATTTGGAGATGTCAATCCCAAGTAGGCAAGGGTTTTTAGACTCATAATGTTAATTGATACACAGGGATCAACCAGAACTCTAGATAACCTGTATATGCCAACATCCACTGTAATGTAAAGAGGTGGTTGTGCGGTCATAGGAGTAAGTCTTCATCAGATGTAACTAAATAAAATCTAACCCTAAACAATAAACTTAAAAATAAAATCAAAAAATAAATAATAAATAAAACCTAAACCCTACTAAAAAAAACCTAAATCTAAAATTAAAATTAGATAAACCTAAACCTACACTAAAATAAACTAAACTAAAATAAAAAAACCAAAACATAAACCAAAAATAAACTAAACGTAAACATGAACCAAAATAAAAATAAAATAAACTAAAAATAAACCTAAACCTAAACTAAAAAAAATAAAACCTAAAAATATACCTAAAATAAAAACCTAAACCTAAAAAAATAAAATAGAAACCTAAACCTAAACCAAAAATAAAAAAAATAAAATAAACCTAGAAAATAAAATATAAAATAAATTAAACTAAAAAAAATAAACCAAAAACTTAAACCTAAAAAATAAACTAAAATAAAAACCTAAACAAAATAAATAAGCCTAAATAAATAAAATAAAATAAAATAAAATAAATCAAAATGAAAATAAAATAAACGAAAATAAATCAAAATAAACTAAATAAAGATAAACCTGCCATGTTAAATTTTAAAATAAAAACAAAAAAATAAAAAATAAAACCCTAACCCAAAACTCTAAAATTAAACTATAAACCCTAAACTCTAAACCTTAACCTACCTTAAACCCTCCACAAAACCCTAAACTAAACCCTAAACCCTAAACCCTAAACCAAAACACTAAACCCTAAACACTAAACCTAAACCCTAAATCCTAAACCTAAACCAAACCCTAAACCCTAAACCTACCTTAAACTCTAAAACACTAAATCACTAAACTCCATACTCCATACCAAACCCCAAACCACCCTAACCCTAACTCTCTAAACCCTCCTAAACTAAACCTCTGACCTAAACCCTAAACTGGGCTAGGCTGACCTAAATTATCAACTAACCTGACCAAACCTAAATCCTGGCCCACCTAAAACTTTGTGCTCTAAACCTAAACCCTAACCTCCCTCACCCTAAACTAAACCTCCTAAACCATACTAAACTAAACCTAAATAAAATCTAAAACTAAACTCTAAATACTAAATAAATAAATAACAAACCTCCAAATAAATTTAAAATAAAATAAAATAAAACCTAAACTAAATCTTAAACCTAAACTAAAAATAAAATTAAAATAAACTAAAATAAAATAAATAAAAACCAAATCAAACTAAAAATAAGATAAACCTAAGAAAAAAAACTTAAAGAAAATAAAAATTAAATGTAAAATAAAAATAAAATAAACCTAAAATAAAATAAAATGAAAACTAAATAAAACCTAAACCTAAAAGTAAACCTAAAGAAAACATAAAATAAATAAAAATAAAACCTAAACCCTCTACTAAAAAAAAACTAAACCTAAAATAAAAATAAACAAAAAAAAATAAAACCTAAAATATAAAAGAAACTAAACCAAACCCTAAACTAAATAAAATAAAATAAACTAAAAAAACCTAAACCTAAACTAAAAATAACACCTAAAATAAAACTAAAATAAAATAAAACTAAACATAAAAAAATAAAATAAAAACTAAACCTAAACCTAAAAATAAAAATATAACATAAACCTAAAAAATAAAATAAAATAAAACTCAACTAAAATAAACCTAAACCTAAAAATAAACTAAAATAAAGAACATAAACTAAAATAAATAAACTTAAAATAAATAAACTAAACTACATAGAAATTAATATTAAACCTAAATAAAAATAAAAAATAAAAAATAAAATAAACTATAATAAATAAAAAATAAACTAAATAAACCTTAACCTACCAGTTTTCTTAATTGCTTTTTAAAAAAACCATAAACCCTATATCCTAAACCCTAAACTCTAAAAAATCTTAAACCCTAAACCCTAAACCCTAAACCCTAAACCCTAAAAGCATAAACTCTAAACCCTAAACCCTAAACCCTAAACCCTAAACCCTAAATCCTAAACTATAAACCCTAAATCGTAAACCTTAACCCTCAACCATAAACCTTAAACCCAAAACCCAAAACCTAAACCTAAACATAAAGTAACAAAATAAATAAATAAATAAATCTAAACTCTAAAACCTAATAACCCTAAACCTAAACCCTAAGAATGGGAAAAACCATGATGACAAAAACATCACCATCAACCAGGCTTAGTCTAGATCTAGTGGTGGAGGTGAAGGAGGAGGCGGCGATTATCGTAGCGGTGGTGGGGGATCTAGAGGTGCTAGTCGATATGGAGGTGGTGGTCAGAGTAGTGGTGGTTATGGAGGAGGGAGGAGTGATAGAGGTTACAACCGTGGTGGTGGCGAAGGGAGAGATCTGGGATATGATGATGGATCCCACTACTCGAGAGGCCAAGGTGGTTCTGATGGGAACTGGAGAAACTGAAGAATGATCGATTTGATCTACTACTTATGGAATTGTGTCTTTATTGTAGAGATGATTCTAGTTATCTAGGGTTTTTGATCTACTTTATGTGTGCTAATTTTTCTCCGTCATTGCTTATGGCCTAGAAAACTTGGTGTGTTACATGGTTAATAATATCAAAAAGAAGAAATGTTGAATCTGAATTTGTTCTCTATTAAAATAAAAAACAAAACCTAAACCATAAACTAAACACATGAACCCTAAACCTAAACCCTAAAAACTAAACTACAAACCTAACACTAAGCCCTATACAAACCACACCTAAACCTAAAATTCTAAACCCTAAACCCTAAAACATAAAGAAACATAAACCCTACACCCTAAACCCTAATAACCTAAACCAACCCTAAACCAACCCAAAACCTACCTAAACCTCAAACTAAAACCCCCCAAAACTAAATAAAACCTACCCAAGGCTAAACTAAAATACTAAACCCTAAAACCTAAACTTGAAACCCTAAAGCTAAACCCTAAAACTTAAACCCTAAACCTAAACTAAAACTATAAAACCCTAAACCTAAACCCTAAACTAAAAATAAACCTAAAAACCCTAAACCTAAAATAAAACTAAAACCTAAACAAAAAAATAAAAAATAAATAAACAAAAAAAATAAAATAAATAAAGAACCTAAACCTAAATAAATTAAAAATATAAATTAAAAAAAACTTAAACTTAAACTAAACCTAAAAAATAAAAAACAAAATAATAAAAAAGAAATAAAATAATAATAACCTATAACCTAAAAATAAAATTAAAATAAAATACTAAACAAAATAAAACTAAAAATAAACATAAAATAAATAAAATAAATAAAATAAAATAAATAAAACTAAATAAAACCTAAAAAAAATAAAAATAAAATAAAATAAAATAAAATAACTAAACTAAACTAAACCTAAAATAAAAAAATAAAATAAACAAAATAAAATAAACCTAAACCTAAAAATAAAAAAATAACTAAAATAAATAAAACCTAAACATAAACATAAAATAAACTAAACCTAAACCTAAATAAATAAATAAAATAAACTAAAATAAACATAAACCTAAACTAAAATAAAAAACTTAAAATAAACCAAAAATAAAAAAACCTAAAACCTAAACATAAAAAAATAAAATAAATAAACCTAAACTTAAAATTAAAAAATAAAACTAAGCCTATAAAATAAATAAAAACTCTAAAAAATAAAAAAACCAAAAATAAACTAAAATAAAAAACCTAAACTAAAATAAATAAACCTAAAATAAATAAGCTAAACTACATAAAATAAAAATAAACCTAAATAAAATAAAAAAAAATAAACTATAATAAAAAATAAACTAAATAAACCTAAACCTATGAGTTTACTTAATTAAAACCATAAACAAACCCTAAACCCTAAACCCTAAAACCTAAACCCTAAACCTAAACCCACATAAAGCCCTAAACCCTAAACCCAAAGTATAAACCCTAAACCCTAAACCCTAAACTAAACCATAAACCAAAACCCCAACCTAAATCCTAAACCCTAAACTAAATTAACTAAGTAAATTAAAACTTAAACTAAACCTAATAAACCTAAACCTAAACCTAAACCCTAAGAATGGGCATAACCATGACAGCAACAACATCACCATCAACCAGCTGCCTATCTAAGGTGGAGGCAGAGGTGGTTATCATTGGTGGTGGGGATAGGAGGTGCTAGTGGATATGGAGGTGGTGGTGAGCATTGGTGGTTATGGAGGAGGAGGGATGGAGGTTCTGACCATGGTGGTGGTGGAGGGAGAGAAGCAGATATGATGGTGGATCCGCTACTGAGAGGCTGGTGGTTCATGGACTTGGAGAAAAAAATGATCCGATTTAGTGGTTATGGAAATGTGTCTTTCTTGTAGAGATGATTCTAGTTATCTAGGGTTTTGATCGCTCTATGCATATTCATTTTATCTATGCATTCATTTGTGTCTTAGAAAACTTGGTGTGTTACTTGGTTGATGAAATAAAAAAAAGAAATGTTGAATAATTTGTTCTCTTGTTAAAAAATAAATAAAAACCTTAAACTCTAAACTAAAATTGGAACCCTAGAATTAAAACCTAAACCCTAAACCATAAACCCTAAACCCTAAACCCTAAACCTGAAAACCTAAACCCTAAACCCTAAACCCTAAATGCTAAACCATAAACCCTAAATCCTAAACCCCATCCACAAACCTAAACCCTAAACCCTAAAATAAACCCACAAATCTTAAACCTAAAAAATCTAAACCTAAACCTAAACTAAAAATAATCAAAATAAATAAATAAAAAAAACTAATAAAATAAAATAAAATAATAAAATAAAATAATAAAATAAAAAAAAAATAAATAAATAAACTTAAACCTAAAGAAAATAAAATAAAACAAAACTAAACTAAAATAAAATAAATAACCTAAACTAAATAAAAATAAAACCTAATAAATAAAACAAATTATCCCTATAATCACTACTAATCTTTCCTCTCCCTACTAACTATCAAACTCATAATTCAATATACTGTCAATACATCTTAACCATGTCTCCTCTTAACATAAAAATCTAATGAAACCTCTTCTACTATCATTGGATGACCATAACTTTATGTAAACCATCTAAAGCGACTCTCTCTAATCTTATAACTCTGATACTCTACTTCCTCAAACATATTTAACATTTTATCTCTAAGAGTAAAAGCTCATCCACTAAATCCTCATCTCTAAACTCTTGAGTCTCTTGCTTCTCCTTTAGTGAAACATTCTGCACCATAATTCATTGTAGGTCTTACCCCATCTTATAAACTAAAGTTTAAAAATCACACAACTAGATGCATTCTCCACTTCAACCATCCAACTTGAATTATACTAATAACATCTATCTATTTAGCATCATTTTGAATAATAGCCTAATATCTGAATCACTCACTCTTTTTTGACTTGTTCACTAATGTCACAACCTATCACTACCTACCTAAAATTACACTCCATATATTTTAGATAAATAACCTAAACTCTGGTTGACCTCCATAATTCAAGTTTCTCTTGGAATCCATCTCTAGTCTTATCACAATAAAAAATGTCATTGTAAAAAAACACCAACATACATCTTCTTGTAAATGCCAAGTAAGAACATCCTAACTAAAGCAAAGATAACTTAAAGTTGTTCCTTGATGTAATCCAACTAAAATAGGAAAATATTTTATCAAACCCTCTTGTGGGACAAAGTGACTCTATTATACATATCCTTAATGACTTGAATATAACCAATATTAACTCCTTTATTTCCTAGAACTCTCCAAAGAACATCTTTTGGAACTTTATCATAAGCTTTCTCTAAATTAATAAATATCATATATAGATCCTCCTTATTTTTCTATACTTCTCCATCAAACCTCTTAACAAATGTAGCATCAATAGTAGATCTACCTAGCATGAAATCAATTGATTGTGAGAAACTTTTGTATCAAACCTAAACAATTACTCTCACCCACAATTTTAATGTGTGACATTAACTTAATTCCTCTATAAACCTCTTGTGCATCACCTTTATTCTAAATATAAAAATCAACAAACTCTTTCTCCAAACTCTTTTAGTCTTTAAAATTAAAAGATTTATAAGCTAAGAAATTCCTTGATCTCTTAACAATTTCAACACTTCTATTGGAATATCATGTCATCTTGTACATTTCATTTTCTTGAAAGCTTCTCTAACTTCAGATTTACTAATCTGACTATAAAAAAAATTCTCTATTTTTTGTTGGGTATTAAGGTTACTAAAATCAATCATATTTTCAGATGTTCATTAAAAGTTTATCAAAACTCATCCTCCTATTTTTTATCCTTTTCTAAGAAAAGCACTATGATTTTCACCTTTAATACACCTCTTGAGCTAGATAAATCTATATCTTTGGTTAGCTAACTTATACATACATCTTTTACTTTCTTTGGTATCTAATCTATTTATAATCACTAAAGTTAATTATTTTGCATCATATATTGATTTCTTAGAATCTCTACATGTCCTTGTATATCTTTTCTAAATTTTTTTGGTTTTTTATCTAAAACTTTTATAATAACACTTCTTATTTTTATCTTTTCTGCACATTGACTCCACCACCAATATTTTTTATTAAAAGAATTTTTCCTTTTGATTCTCAAATATATTTTAAACAACTTGCTTCATTTCACTTGCTACTTTTTCACATAACATTAGCTTCCTTATGAACATCCCAAATTCTAAGCTCTTGTAGCTTGCTCTTAAAAATATTTTTATTAATGCTCTTGAAGTGCCCAAATCCTCCATATTTATCTTATCATCCATATCATCTTAACTAAGACTAATAATTCATGTTGGGTATTTAAACTTTCACTTAATGACCTTACAATCTTTCTGATCTAAACATCTATTTTCTTAAAGAAAATAATCAATCTGTGTTTTACTAGATCCATTTTGTAATAATAATATGCTCATCTCTTTTCTTAAATAATGTAGAAAATACAAATCATACTAAAACAAAAATAATATATACCTTCTTCATTAGGCACTCCAAATCTATAAACCACCATGAATACTTTTAAAATCTTCTACCACTCTACCAACATGTCCATTTAAATCTCCTCCAATAAATACTATTTCTTCAAGAGGTATCTTTTTGTATTAATCCCTAATTCATTCAAAAATTTATTTTTACTCATCAAAACTACTTGAGGAATAAAACATTTATAACATTAATCTTAGTATCATAATAATGTTTAAAGCAATAATTATATCTCATAACTATTAATATTTATAACATTATCCTTTAAACTTACCTATAATACTTACTCATTTTAATTTTAACTAAATACCAATGTTTAAAACCTAAACTATCAATCTCCTTGCTCTTAACATTTAGTTTCTAGATCACATAAAATATTTATCTTCCTATGAACCATAATATCTATTAATTCCATTATTTTACCTATAATTCTAATATTCTAAGTTCTAACCTAATTCATTTCATGGACTAACTTCTTTGACATCCATCCATAATGTAAACCCTTGCTTATTTAATATTATACTAATCATAGCTCCTTCACATTTTTCTCTATTTACCATATAATTGTTCCATACACCCTAACATTAACACAATGTTTTAAATTCATGTCATGATTATTGGACAAGTTTTGCTTAAATAAAATAAACTAAATGAAAATAAAATAAAATAAACCTAAATAAAAAAATAAAACTAAATAAAACCAAAACTTAAAATAAATTAAAATAAAACCAAAAATAAATAAAAATAATCTTAAACCCTAAATCTAAAATAAACAAACTAAAAAATAAACTAAACTAAACTAAAACAAATAAAACCTAAAACTAAACCTAAACCCTAAATAAATAGATAAAATAAATAAAATTAATATTAAACCTAAACTAAAAAAATAATACCTAAAAATGAACTTAAAATAAAACTTAAAACTAAAACCTAAAATATAAAATAAAAATATAAACTAAACCTAAAAAATATAAAATAAACCTAAACTGTGAAAGAAATAAAATAAAAAATAAAATAAATGAACTAAACCTAAATAATGTAAATGAAATAAAAAAAACTAAAACAAAAATAAATAAACCTAAAATAAATAAACTAAACAAAATAAAAAAATAAACTTAAAAAATTAAAAAAATAAAATCTAAAATATATAAAAAAATAAACTAAATATTTTATCATTTACTTTTTAAAAAAAACCTACTAAACATTAAACTAAACTAAAGCTAAATCCTAAACCCAAGGCAAACTAAACCTTTAAACTAACTAAACATGAATAAAATAAAAAATCATAAACTACATATAAAATATTATAAATAATAAATCCTAACTACCAATACTACTTACTACTCTAATCTCCTACTACCCTACTATACTCTACCCATATTCCCACATAAAATATACCATAGCTTTGATTCTAATATTTAAATCTACACTACTTTAACCATACCCTAACTCTCCTACTAAAACTGAATAAATCCTAAACTACTATCTAATATATATCTCAAATACCCTAAACTAAATCTTTCCTAAATCTACTAAATAACTATAATATAAAAACTCAAAATAATAAAATACCTACTTCTCAATTACTAAATATAAAAATAAAATAAAAAATA
The DNA here is from genome assembly GCA_021442155.1 of Cymbidium sinense. Lineage (NCBI taxonomy): Eukaryota > Viridiplantae > Streptophyta > Magnoliopsida > Asparagales > Orchidaceae > Cymbidium > Cymbidium sinense. The sequence continues at coordinate 115,040,017 of CM038214.1, forward strand.
AACTAAAAATAATAAAATAATAAATAAAAAATAAAATACTAATAAACCTAAAATAAAAATAAAAATAATAAAATAAAAACAAAATAAACTAAAATAAATAAAACCTAAAATAAACCTAAAAATAAATAAAATAAAACCTAATCCCTAAACTAAAAAAAACCTAAACCTAAAATAAATAAAATAAACAAAATAAAAATTAACTTAAACCTAAACTAAAGTAAACTAAACTAAAATAAATAAAACCTAAACTACTAAAATAATCTAAACTAAAAAAAATATAAAATAAAATAAATAAAATAAACAAACCTAAATTAAAATGAAATAAAATAATAACTAAAACTTAAATCTAAAAAAAAAATAAACTAAAATAAAAAAATAAAGTAAAGTAAAAAATAACATAAACCTAAACTAAATAAAAATAAACCAAAATAAAAACTTAAACTAAAATAAATAAACCTAAAATAAAAAATAAAATAAAAAATAAACTAAATAAAAAATAAATAATAAAATAAAGTCAAATAAATAAAATAAACTAAAAGAAACCTAAACTTATGGTTTACTTAATAAAAAAAACCAAAAACCCTACCCAAACCTAAACTAAATCTAAACCCAAAACCTAAAATAAATAACCTAAACCCTAAATAAACCTAAACCTATAAATAATCATAAAAATAACCTAAAAATATAACCCAACTAACCCAAACCACAAACTAAACAAAACCACTAAACAAACCCTAAAAAAATCCTAAACCCTAATAAATAAACTAGGCTAAAACCCTAAAAAAAACCCAAACCAAAAACCCTAAATAAAATAATAAATTCTAAATCCTAAAACCTAAACCTAAACCTAAGCATAAAACCTAAATAAACCTTAAACTAACCCTAAACCTAAACCCTAACCTAAACCCCAGGCTAAACCTAAAAACCTAAAGTAACTAAATAAATTAAAATAAATAAAACTTAATGGGAAACCTGATGGCAATCACCATCAGCCTAAAATAGGCTAAAACATCATAGTGATGATTTGGAAATAATATGGAGGTGGTGGTAAACTAGTCATGGAGTAAGAGAAAAGGTTAAACCTAAAATTATATGATGTGGATCCCTACTAGAGGTATATAAACTAAAATTGAAACTGATCATAAAAACTATAATAAATGGTTCTTCTTATCTAAATTTGCTCTATGTATGCTCAAAATGTCATTAATGTCTTAGAAAACTTGTGTGTTAAATGATGAATAAAAAGAAAGAATAAATAAAGTTCTCTAATAAAAAAAAAAACACTAAACTAAAACCAATAAAAAAACCTAAACCCTAAATCCTAAAACTAAACCTAAACTAAATAAAACTTAAGCCTTATAAAATAAATCAAACCCAAAACCTAAACCCCAAACCCAACTAATAAAAACTTAACCAAAAAAAAAATAAAAAATAAACCTAAATAAATTAAACCTAAATATAATAAAATAAAAACTAAACATAATAATAAAATAAAATTATAAAACCTAAATAAAACCTAAACCTAAACCTAAAAAAATAAAAAATAAAATAAAACTAAATAAAAATAAAATTAAAACCTAAACTAAAAATAAATAATTAAATAAAATAAAATAAAAAATAAAAATAAAATAAAAACTAAATAAAAATTAAACCTAAAAATAAACCTAAAAATAAAATAAAAAAAATAAACCTAAAATAAACCTAAAAAAAACCTAAACACTATAAAAATAAAACCTAAACCTAAAATAAAATAAACTAAACTAAAATAAACTAAACTAAAATAAAACAAAACCTAAACCTAAACTAATAACCAAACCTAATAAACCTAAACTACATAAAATAAAATAAACTAAAAAATAAATAAACTAAAAAAAAAAAACTTAAAAATAAAAAATAAAACCAAAACCTAAACCTAAACCAAAAATAAAAATAAAATAAAACCAAACCTAAAAAATAAAATAAAAATAAAACAACTAAAAATAAACCTAAACCAAACTTAAAAAATAAAATAAAATAAACTAAACTAAATAAAAATAAAATAAACTAAATAAAAATAAAAAAATAAAATAAACTAAAATTAACCTAAACTGTGGGTTTACAATTTTAAAACCTAAAACTAACCTAAACCCTTCACATTAAATAAACACTAAACCTAAACTAAAAACCAAATCACCCCAATCCTAAACCCTAAACTCTAAAATAAAACCCTAAAAACTAAACCAAACCCAAATAACAAACCCTAAAATCCAAAACCTAAAACCTAAAAAAATCTAAACCTAAAACTAAATAAAACCTAAAAATAAATAAAATAAAAAAAACCTAAACAAAATAAAATAACATAAATAAAATAAATAAACTAAAATGTAAACCTAAACTAAACCTAAAACTAAACTTAAATGTAAAATAAAATAAAATAAAATAAAACTAATAAAATAAAAAAAATAAAATAAACCTATAAAAAAATAAATAAAATAAAAAATTAAATGTAAATTAAACATAAAATAAACCTAAAAAGAAATAAAATGCAAACTAAATAAAAATCTAAACTTAAAATTAAACCACAAAACAAACCAAATTGTAAACCCTAAAAACCCAAAACCCTAAACACTAGACCATAAAATCTTAAACTCTAAACTTTAAAAACCAACAGCCTAAACCTAAACTAAAAAAACCCCAAACCTACCCTAACCAATAAAAAAAAAACCTAAACCTAATTAAATAACCAAAATAAAAGATAAAATAAAAACTAAATGTAAAATAAAATAAAATAAAATAAAACCTAAACTAAAACCTAAATCTAAACCTAAAATATAAAATAAATAAAAATAAAAACTAAAATAAAATAAATAAAATAAAATAAAATAAAAATCAAATAATAAAATAAAAAACCAAATAAAATAAAAACTAAATGTAAAATAAATTAAAAATAAAAAAATAAAATAAAATCTAAATCTAAACATAAAAAAACAAAACTAGACTAAAAAACAAAATAAAATAATCCTAAACCTAACAAAATAATAAATAAAATAAATAAAACCTAAATAAAATAAAATAAAATAAATAAAATAAAAATAAAATTAAACTAACTAAAAAAATAAAACCTAAAATAAAATAAAATAAAAATAAATAAAAAAACCATAAATAAAATAACCTAAACTAAAAAAAAATAAAAATAAATCCAAAATAAAAAAAAAAATCCTAAACCTGACCAAATTAAATCCTAAACTAAACTAAATCCAAACCCTAACTAAAACTAAACCCTAAACCCTAAAAAAAATATAAACTAAACCTAAAAACCTAAAATAAAACTATAACTAATAAATAAAAAAAACCTACTAAACCTAAAAAATAACTAAATAAAAACTAAATAAAATAAAATAAAATAAATAAACTAAACTAAATAAATAAAAAATACTAAAAAAATAAAAAATAAAATAAACTAAAATAAATAAAAATAAACTAAATAAAATTTAAACATGAGTTTATTTTTTTTAAAAAAAAAACTAAATAAAAAAGTCTAAACCCCTAACCTACTACAACCCTGGCCTACCTACCTACCCTAAACATAAAACACTACCTTAAAAACTCTTTACCTAAAACTCTAACCTAAACCTAAACCCTAAATAAAACCACACTATTACCCTAACCCTAAATAAACCAAAATTAAATAAACCTAAATAAAATAAAAACTTAAAAATAAATGGGTAATTGATAAAACACAAAAACCCAAACCCTAAACTAAACCTAGTATAAACCCTTAAACCCAATAGTCTAAACACTAAACTAAGTTAATTTTATTTTATTTATTTTTTGGTTTTAATTAGGTTTTCAAATTTATGTTTATTTTTATTTTTAGTTTAGTTTAGGTTTTTTTATTTATTTTAGTTTAGTTTTTTACTTTTATTTTAATTAATTTTAGGTTTAGGTTTAGGTTTATGTTTAGTTTTTTTTATTTTTTTTTTTATTTTATTTTATTTAGGTTTAGGTTTTATTTAATATTTTTTTTAGTTTTTATTTATTTTCTTTTAGGTTTAGGGTTAGGTTTTTTTTTAGGGTTTAATTTAGTTTAGTTTAAGTTTATTATTTGGTTTTTAATTAGTTTAAATATTTTAGGTTTTATTAGGGTTTGGTTTTGTGTTTTAAAATTTTTTGGGTTTATAATTTACTTTAGGTTGTATGTTAGTTTAAGGTTAATTTTAAATTTAGTTTAAACTTTATTTTATTTATAGTTTTAGGATGTAGGTTTAGGGTTTACATTTAATTTAGTGTTTAAAATTTAAATTTAAATTTATAGTTTAAAGGCTAGGGTATAGTTTTAAAATTTATTTTTAAACTAAATTTAGGGTTTATAGTTTAGTTATAATAGGTTTAGGGTTTAAATGTAAACAGGTTTAGGGTTTATTAGGTTATTTAGGGTTTAGGGTTTAAACTTTAGAGTTTAACATTTATTATGATTTTATGGTTTAGGATTAGTTTTTTGTTTATGGTTTAGGGTTTTAGGTTTAGGTTTAGGTTGTAGTTTTAGTTGTAGGTTTAGTTTAGTTTAAGTTATTTTAGCGTTTAGGGATTAGAGTTTATGGTTTACATTTTTTTTTTGAAAAAAAAATTAAGTAAACATGTAGGTTTATGTTTATTTAGTTTATTTTTCATTTATTTTTGTTTATTTTATTTTTTATTTATTTAGGTTTATTGTTTATTTTTAACTAGTTTAGTTTATTTATTTTACTTTATGTTTGTTTTTTTGTTTATGTTTTTGATTTAGGATTAAGTTTATGGTTATTTTTTAGTTTAGTTTTATTTTTAATTTTTTTTAGATTTCGGTTTTATTTTTTTATTTTTATGTTTAGGTTTAGCTTTTTATTTTATTTTCTTAGGTTTAGGTTTTAGGTTTTTATTTTAGGTTTAATTTTAGGTTTTATTTTTTAGTGTAGGTTTAGGTTAATTTTTATTTTATTTTGTTTTAATTAGTTTAAGGTTTAGGTTTAGTTTATTTTAGGTTTAGGTTTAGGTTTTATTTTTTTATGTAGCTAATTTTATTTTGTTTATTTTAGGTTTAAGTTTTTTTTTAATTTAGGGCTTAGGTTTTATTTTTTATTTATTTTTAGGTTTATTTTTTAGGTTTAGGTTTATATTTAGTTTTTATTTTATTTTGTTTTTATTTTATGTTTAGTTTTTATTTTATTTAGGTTTTTTATTTTGAGGTTAATTTTATTTGGTTTAGTTTAGGTTTTTATTTATTTTATTTTATTTTAGTTTTTATTTTTTATTTTATTTAAATTTTAGTTTTAGGCTTAAGTTTAATTTCAATCTAAGTTTTTTATTTTTTTAATTTTAATTTATTTTATTTAGGTTTAGGTTTTATTTATTTATTTTATTTTTAGGTTTTATTTAGTTGAGGGTTTTATACTTTTGTTTGGTTTTAGGGTTTAGGGTTTATTTATTTTAGTTTATTTTATTTTTGATTTTGATTTAGGTTTATTTTTAGTTTTATTTAGTTTAGTTTATTTCTTATAGGGTTATCTATTTTAGTTTATTTTTGAGGTTTAGGTTTACATTTAGGTTTAGGTTTATGTTTTAGTTTAGTTTTATTTTTATTTTATTTTTTAGGTTTATGTTTTATTTTTTATTTTTAGGTTTAGGTTTAGGTTTTTATTTATTTATTTATTTTTTTGGTTTAGGTTTTAGGATTTCATTTTAGGTTTAATTTTTTTTTTTTAGTTTAGGTTTATATTTATTTACAAGTGTTATTATAAGGTTTATTGTTTTGGTTTAGGTTTTTATTTAGTTTTTACTTTATTTTATTCTAGATTTATTTTATTTTTATTTTAGGTTTAGTTTTTATTTTATTTAGGTTTTTTAATATTTTTGGTTTAGTTTAGGTTTCTATTTATTTTATTTTTTAATTTATTTTAGCTTTTTATTTATTTTTCTTTTCCAAGTTTAGGTTTAGGTTTTAGTTTATGTTTGTATTTTATTTTATTGGTTAATTAAGTTGAATTAGTGGTTATTATTACCTATGTCACCTTAAGATTAACTAAATAATTATGAGCCAACATGATATGCATGGAAAATAAACTTGCAATGATCTAATAAATAAAGGGCCAAATGTATTGGCTCATGATTAATAGTTAATTAGATAAAGGGACTTTAATTACTAGGTTTTCCCACATATGTGGACTAACCATAATTTTATTAAACTCCTTTGGTATGTGTTCTAACATCACATGAGTGAGGAAGAATGGAGTTAATGCCATTGCTTACTTGATAGCTTACCGAGCTCAAATCAACTCAAAAGGATCTCACACCTTCCGACATCAATGTGAGAGGATCCAACGGTCAAAATCACATGAGATACAAGTTTTCTAAAAGCTCCAACCCATTTTACCTAAGGATCAATTTTGGAAGCATATCTCTAGCATAAATACATGCTTGAATATTGAGGAAGCTTTATCTGGTGATAATGATATTGAGCGACAATTGGATCAATTCTTTGATGTTACTCGAAAAGGCCATAAATCGATGATTTGGAGCTCAGCTTTGATCGATGTCCTACCTCTGGTGCTCGAGAATCTTGGAAGATGATTCCTTCTTGCTTTGGACTACAAAAGTGCGTGCAAAGTTAATTTGAGTTTGATGGAGAAATGGGGAAGTTAGGTCAAGAGTGTCCTTTATTTTGGATGACAGAATGGCATTTTTGGTCAAGGAATGAGCTTGAGAGCTTAGGGAATGGCTCTTGCAGTTGTTTTAGGTAACTAGGATCAGAAATGATTTTTTTTGTGTTTGAGTGAAATGAGGTGTATACCCCATTCATCTTGATCAGATGATGGGACCAAGTTTGGCTTCTTGTGGTCATCCATCCATCTCAAGGAGTCATGGGTAGCAAGGAGGAGGTGAGTGGCTGCAGTTGGTTGAAGGTGTGGAGGTGGCTAAAGGAGGAATCATGGGTGTCTTATGGGTTTCAAATGCTCCAATGGGGAGGTGAGGTGATTTCACCTCCCATGGGTCATGGACCCAACCACCCCTTATGTTAGGTTTGACAACTAGGTGCTAGGTGGACCATTGGGGAGTACCAAGTGGCCAAGGAATAGAAATGACCATGTACATGGGTGATTTGTCTCATATGATGCCCTTGACCCAAGGGTAGAATGATCATTTGGCATTGGATTTGATTTGGGAAGCTTTGAAATGAATCAAAAGTGGGTTAGCCAAATTTTAGTTAATTGGAGTTGATTTGGTTAGGTTTGGCTCAAATTGACTCATTTAGGTCATTGGGTTATGTTGGGTAAAGTTGACCAATTGGTCAAATTGGTTCAAATCAAGGGTTAAGTTCATATGATCATTTGGGATGTTTTTGGTTCAATTAGTTTGGTTTAGTTTGGTTTAGATTTGAATTTGGCTCATTTGAATTCATTTGGGTCAAATGGGTTAAGACATTTGACCAAAATAATTATTGGCTTGGGTTGGGTGTTGGTTTTGGTTTAGTTTACCAATTGAAGATGATTGTAGGATTTAATTTTAATTAATTTTGATTTTGTTTTGATTTAGGCCAACTTGAACCTTAGGTTGATTTGGTTTTAATTGGGTCTAATCATGGCTTTGGTCAAGTTCAATGATCAATTTAGAATGAACTTGAGCCATTTGTTTCAATCAATTTGGTTATATTTTGATTTGACCTAATTTGTTCTTTTAGGAATTTGGGTCAACTTAGGTCAAGAGCCCAATTAGGTTTGGTTTGACTCAAGGAAGGTCAAGTCATATTCAAATATTGATTTTAATTTAGTATGAATCATTGGTTTCAAGGGATTTACTTAGGTTGCAATTTGGTTAGTTTGGGTTCATATGGGTTAAGGGGTTGACTTTGACCAATTTGTGATAATTGATCAACCTAAGGTGACCAATCATGATGAGAGGTTTTGATGGGTTTGGTTCAATCTAATTTGGGTATGATTTGAACTTTTCTAAAATAGGTCAAATTGGCCACTTAGGTTAAAGTGGACCAATTGGGTTTAGTCGGCTTGAGTTTGATTTACTTGAGTTTATATATGGATTTGGGATTGATATATAAATTCAATTGCAATTCTTTGGGTACAAATGGGTTTTGGTTCATTTGAACATTTCAAGTCAAAAGGATTAAGAGGTTTGACTTGGTTTGGTTTTGGTTGGTTTGATTGTAGATTTCATTTATATTTATGAATATGATTGAAGGTATGATTCATGAGAAATTCAATTTGGGTTTTGGAATGTTGGAATTTATAAGTCCATGGAGTTGGGTCATGTGGCTTGGCTTGGATTTTGATTTGGTTTGATTTAGTTTTGATGATTTAAATGTATATTTCATTTTAATTGAAGATGATTGAAAATATGATTGATTTGTAGAAAATCAATTGATTTTGACATGATTTGGATTAAGATTTGGCTAACTCCATGAGATAGGTCATGGCTTAGGAAGGGTTTTGATTTAATTTGATTTAGTTTGATTTAGTTTTAATCATTTGAATGTATATTTAATTTATATTTAGAAGATGATGGAAGATATAAATTTTATGAGAAAATCAATAGATTTTGGATTGATTTGGATTAAGATTTGGCTAAGTCCATGGGATAGGTCATATAGCTTAGGAAGGGTTTCTAGTTTGGATTTGATCATGGGCTTCAAGCATTTGGTTTTGGAATTTGGTTTATATTTGGATTTGAATTTGATGTTTGAATTGAACTTGAGGTTTGGTGATGGATTGGATTTGGGTTGTAGGGTAGGTGGATTATCCTAATCCCTAAGGCATAACCTAATCCTATAGTTAACCCTTCTAATTATTTAGGCTTAGGTTAAGTGTTTATCTAATTATTAGAAGTGTCTTATGACTAGGGAAGTCTTAGTGTTAAGAAGACTCCAAAGTCTAAGATGGGATGATTGAATCTGCACTCCAAAATTGAGGTCAACAAGCCTTAGGCTCCATAGTGTTTCCCTTGGAGATAGATGATTGGAAGACCGAAGGCAAGTTTCACATTATAAACTCAGATACATCTTTCAATGCTTTGCTTGGGAGACCATGGATACATGAGAACAACATAGTTCCATCCTCTCTACATCAGTGTATGAAGCTTGTGAGAGGTGGGATCATCTAATGTGTCAAAGGAGATCTCAAGCCATTTATAATTCGAGGTTGGCATATATGAGGATGTGGCTTACTACCTCCTTCAAAATCAACAAGTCTATTCTCGTGAACTTGGCCAAAGTTAAAAAAAAGAAAGAAAAAAAGAAAAGAAAAGAAAAGAGAAAATGACAAGTCTATTCTCGTGAACTTGGCCAAAGTTTTAAAAAAAAAAAGAAAAGAAAGAAAAAGTAAGAAAAGAAAAGAGAAAATGAAAAGAAAATAAAGGGAGTGGAAATAGACTTGGAGGAGGAAGTGGAGACATTATATTTCACACATAGTTCATTACTCCATTCAACATATGGGTATGATGACTTGACCTCAGGCGGGAAGAGGAGGCAGTTCAGGGCAGTAGGGTGGAAAACCTCTTTATTGGCCAATAGAAGATATGTCCCAGCTACCGAGTACACCTATCCATATAGACTTAGAATCTAGTTCATAGGATGAGTCTTATATGGTTAGCAAACCGACTCTTCTTAGTAGTAGATTCCCTTGGAGGTGACACTTGAGCTAGATAGCAATGAAGACCGGGCACTAAACCAAAGCATAAATGTATCCAAGTATATATGTGAAACAACTAGGCATCAGTTGGGAACCTTAGCTCTAACCCTACTTTCTTCTCTAAAAGCTAAGGGTTTGGTAGTTAAGGAATCCCCTAAGTCATCCACAAGTGTGAATACTCAGAGATTTTTTTTGGGAGCATCATCCTCAAGTCAAGAAGTTGATGTAGAACTTGAGGATGATTCATATAAAGATTTAATAGAATTACCTTTAGATTGCTACTTTCCTTGTGTTCATAATTTAGCAAAGAAAAGGTTAATCCCACATACATGGTCAAAGCACAAAGGACTACTTTGAAAGAATATGGAAGAATAAATGCAAAAGCTCTCAATCAAGAGACTAGGATTTGATGGGTCCATCGATGATGATGATTCTTGCTTCCTCATTAATCATTTGGAATCTAATAGCTTCTTTTCAAATCACATTAACTCATATGAGGAGCTGTGCTTAGAAAGTTTAGGTTATCTAAATGATTTTGAAGTCAAAGATGCACCGAGTTTGAAGAAGATATCAAGTCAACCATCGATGAGCTCAAGGAAATCAACTTGAAGAAGATTCATGCGACATACCTCAATTCTTTGTTGAATGAAATTGAAACCAATGACTTAGTGAGGCTATTGGTGAGTTTAAGGACTTATTTGCATGGAGTTATGAAGAGATGCAGGCTCCAACGTAGTAGCCCAAAACAATTGAGCCTACTATTAACCCTATCAAGAAAGTTCCTAGATGCATGCGATTAGACATGGAACAACTAGTCATTTATGAAGTCAAGAAATTGATCAATGTTGGCTTCATTCAAGAAGAAAAATACCATACCTGGTTAGCCAACGTCATCCCAGTCAAGAAAAAGAATGGCCAAATTCACATATGCATTTATTTTTGGGATTTAAATAAGGCATGTCCAAAAGAAGAATTTCCACTACCAATCCAGGCTGGTGGACATTGCCTCATCTCATGTCTTCTATTACATGGATGGCTCATCTGGATATAACCAAATAAAGATGATGGCCATCAAGATGAAAGAAACACGCTTTTAGAACCGATCATAATCTATTGCTATAAGGTCATGCCTTTAGCCTTAAAAATATCGATTACATGTACCAAGATGACTTGAATCTTTGATGAACTCATTCATCATCAACTCAAGTGCTATGTCAATGATATCTTGATTAAAAGTATACAAAATGAAGACCAATTCTTCAACTTGAGAGTAGTTTTTGGTTAAGATAATTTAACCTCAAAATGAACCCCCTGAAGTGTGAATTTAGAGTAGCTTCAAGAAAATTCCTTGGGCTTCTTGTCGATGCAGGAATCAAATCGATCGAGAAGATCAAGGAGATATTAGAAATGCCTCCCCAAAAAATTTAACTCAACTCAAATCATTCCAAGGGCGGTTGGCATATATAAGACGCTTTATATCTAACCTATCAGGAAGATGTCATCCATTCTTAGCACTTGTCAAAATTGATGCCAAGTTCAAGTGGGATGATAAGGGTGAGCATGCCTTCAAAGTCATCAAGCATTACCTGATGACGCTGCCAATTCTAGCAACCCCTCTCCCAGGCAAGCCATTCATACTTTACACTGTGTTGATGACTCTCTTTGATGAAGGAAGGAAAAAATGAACTCTACTACCTTATCATCCCCTTGAGGCTAAGTATCCACCATTGAGAAGCATTTCCTATCTTTAATCTTTGCAAACCAAAAGCTACAACACTACATTCTTCCTCATAAGGTGAACTTAATATCTAGGATGAATTCACTATAGTATCTTCTGACTCAACTGATGCTATCCAGATGGTTGGCAAGATGGTCCATGATCCTCTCTCAGTATGACATTACCTTCATACCCCTCTATGCGGTGAAAGGACAAGTGCTAGCCAATTTCTTAACAGCACACTCACTTCACTGACTTTGATGATCTCCCAATAAATCATGAACATAGGGGATACTAGCATTCATCGCTAGGAGATGTACTTTGATGGTGCGACTTCCTCTTAAAGAGGAGAAGAACCACAATCAACTATTATAGGAAAGGCAGAGGTAAAATAGTATCTTAATCCCAGGATGATGATAAAATTCTCATCATCATGTCCAATCCTTGCTAACGGCTGAATATGAGGCTCATTGGTCTAGAGTTAGCGTTACTCTAAGCATCGAACACCAACATCTTTAGGATTCTCAACTAGTTATCAACCAAATTGCTGGGTCCTATAAGGTTATAAAGCCCAAGCTCCATCACACCATGGAGTTGTTGGCCCAAATCCCAGAGGTTACCCTTTATAAGATTCTTCTTGGAGAGAACATCGTAGCATATCCTTTAGCCAAGCTTGTCAAAGAGTTGGCATGTCCGGAGGATGAGTCCATATCAATAAAGGCCCAAAATAGACATGTCTTATCCTTTATTGATACTGAACTCATCAAAAAGTACTCTCTTGAAGGGGAGGTTATTACCAGAAGATGAGGAGTTAGATTGGAGGCAACCATTCATGGATTACCTAAATAAAGAACTACCTCAAGAAGTCCCAAGCCATC